>JAMZAV010001066.1:0-207823 GCA_024449915.1 Sweltsa coloradensis
GTCCAATCGTTCTTTTTCCACATCCAACATCCACCTCTTAATCTTCCCACCCCAGTCTGGGTCTCCCTAGTTTTCTCTTCATATCCTTTGCATCCTGTTTAAATGTATCTTCAGATCCTGTCCTCCTTCATCCTCATCTGTGTCCAAACCAACGCAGCCTTTTAATAATACATGGTAATTAATAGTAATTAATAATACTACTAATCCTGCACGTCGTTGATTTTACCTCACAATATTTTTTATGTTGTTCGTGATTTTATTAGATCCGCATTCTGTTAAAGTAACATCAGCAAGACAAATAAAATGTTGCTAGGGGCGAACCCTCATTTTTTCAATAATTATTAAAACATATAGCAAAACTCTCGCGTGTTGAAATCGGCGCTGAATTCTTTGCCCCTCATTAATATGGGTCTAGATTAATTACAGCATGCAACATACAACATGCAACATAAATCGTGCCACACCAACTTCCAAGATGATGGCGTCTCATGGAAAATCTGGTTGAGATGTTATGCACATTTTATTAGCGTTTCAGTGATCATACATTTTTTTTATATATTTTCACGTGTGTGTCCAATACATTTAAATGTTTTATTCACGAAATACTTTTTTTTCCTAGGATATAAAATATAGTTTTTTAGTATAACTATACTATCAAATTAAAGGTTTTTAAGCTTGTGAAACGAGCCATATTTTAAAAAATTAGGAAAACGCAAAAAGTCCCGCCGCGTTGATGGATGAGCTTTTTAAAATTTTAGTTTGAAATGGGATATCTTTACTTTTGCAAGTTCTTTGTTTTGCTGCCTACGAAATTGTAGTTGATTGTTGTCAATTTCTTTTGTTACCTGTCAATTGGTATTATTACTGTAAAAAACTTATATTAAAAGCTTTATTCTATAGATTCGGCTAACTATTTAAACTTTTCTTTTAAAAGGTACTACATCACCATAACCTTAATGTCCATGTATTAATATGAACGTTGTAGCCCCACCAGTTTGGTCAGAATGTGGCCCAAATGGAAACGAAAATATCGCACAAAAAATCAAAAAACTTATATTAAAAGCTTTATTTCTATGGATTCTGGCTAACTTTTTCAACTTTTTCTTTCAAAGGTACTACATCACAATAACCTTAATGTCCATGTATAATATGAACGTTGTAGCCCCACCCGTTTGGTCAGAATTGCCCAAATGTAAACGAAAATATCGCAACTAAAAATCGAAAAAAATCGTAAAAGTACGATATTCATGAGAAATATTCTTCGATGTACCCAAAAAACATACCCCCTCTAAGTTTCAGAATTTCGAAGGTCCGGGTCAAATTTTCATCAAGATCGGATATGCCGTTTGCCTGGTAAGAGAGTTAACAAAACAAACAAAAAAACAAACAAAAAAAAAAAACAAACAAAAAAAAAAAACACCGAGCTAATTTTTTGGGGTCAGTGAAATTGAAGTCTTTTTGCTTCGCCTCATTTCCCAATATATTAAACAATTTCTCGCGTTAATATGCCAAAAAGCTAAACAAATATTCAAATTTAAATACTGCGCATTTAGAATCAAACTCATAAGTGATTTACAACGAACAAGAATTAAACGATTGGACCCCCTGACATGAATCGAATCTCTAATAGTATTCCCGCGTCTATAAAGTAAATTTTACTCAACTAGGAAAACCTAAAGTCCCGCCGCGTTGATGGATGAGCTTTTTTAAAATTTTTAGTTTGCTTGGGATATCTTTACTTTTGCAAGTGCTTTGTTTTGCTGCCTACGCATTGTAGGTGAATGTTGTTTAAGTTTCTTTTTGTTTCTTGTCAATTGGTATTATTTACCGTAAAAAAATTTATATAAAAGCTTTTTTTCTATAGATTCTGGCTAACTATTTAAACTTTTTCTTTTAAAAGGTACTACATCACCATAACCTTAATGTCCATGTATAATATGAACGTTGTAGCCCCCCCAGTTTGGTCAGAATTGGCCAAATGGCAAAGAAAATATCGCACAAAAAATCAAAAAACTTATATTAAAAAGCTTTTATTTCTATGGATTCCCGGCAACTTTTTTAACTTTTTCTTTCTAAAGATACTACATCACCATAACCTTAATGTTCATTGGATGAGCGTAGCGAGCGTAGCGAGCGAAGCGAGCGAAGCGAAGATTCCATTTCACTACACTGGAAAAAAAATCCGGAATGTTTTTTTTTTTTTTTTTTTTTTTTTTTTTTTTTTTTTTTTTTGTATTTTGTGTGTTTTTAACACGATTTCCGGCTAAACCGATACTCCGATTGCGATGAAATTTTTATGGGGGCCTTCGAAACCTCTGAACTTAAAAATGCCACGGTTTTTGAGCCCAAACGGGAAATTTTTTTTTTAGAAAAAAAAAAAAAAAACGCAATTTTACGTTTTTTTTTTTTCGTTTTTTTTTTAAAAATTTTCTTCCACTTATAACACCTACACACTTTATCCGATTCTAATGATTTTTTTCACAGAACCTTAATTTTATGAATTAAGATATTCGTGTGAAATTTGAGCGTAATCAAAAAAATATTTTCTCATGAAAATCGAAATTTTTACCGGGTTTTTTCTTTTTTAAAACAATTCTTTGACTTATAAACCTACATGCTTTTATCCTATTGTAATGATTTTTCACCAGAACCTTAATTTCATCAATTTATATACTCGTGTTAAATTTGAGCGAAATCAAATAATTATTTCTTATGAAAATTGCAATTTTTTAAAACGTTTTTTATTTTTTTTAAATTACGATTTATTTAAAAAATCAAGTTAATTTTTTATTTTATTTTCTTTAATTTAATTGAAAAAAAAATTTCGATAAGCAATAATTTTTTTCACAAACAACAGAAAATCCGGCGTTCCCACATGGCAGCTCAATCCCACCAATTACGCTCATTCCCCAAACCACAACGCGGGGGACTAAGCGTTTTTCCTAGTTACGCTCATACCAAAACAACGCGGCGGGACTTAAGCGTTTTCTAGTGTATAATTAAAACGTTGTAGCCCACCCGTTGGTCAGAATTGGCCCAAATGTAAAACGAAAAAATATCGCCCCAAAAAATCAAAAAAAATTTCGTAAAAGTACGATATTCATGAAAAATATTTTTCGATTGTCCCCCAAAAACAATACACCTCTAAGTTCAGAGATTTCGAAGGTCCTGTCAAATTTTCATCAAGATCGGATATCCCGTTTGCCTGGAAGAGAGTTAAACAAAACAAAAAAAAAACAAAAAAAAAAAAAAAACAAAAAAAAAAACACCCGAGCTAAAATTTTTTGTGGTCAGTGAAATTGAAGTCTTCGCTTCTCTCATCCAATAATAATTCTATTACACCAGGGAAAAAGTGAAAACACGGGTAATTTTATCGCATATCTTGACTTGCGACCCCATTGGTTCGGGAGTGTTCGGAACTGCTATCTCATCGCTCCGTGATCGTGATCATGCTGCTGACACTCGCGATGAACGGATCATTCCCTGCGCCCGTGGTCGGTGCAATTTCCGGGGATGAACGGGCAAAGTTTGGCTAGACAGAAGGTAAACATCCACAGCCGTTTCCGCGCCGGTGAGAATCGTGCCCATTCATACGAAATAATTATCTGTTACTGAATGACCCGTTTACAGGAAAGTCACGGTTCTCTGTGCTGAGCGGCGCGCTGTTTGACGTAGGCGACGCGCTCTCCATGCACGACGCTCTATTCTATCCACGCACGACACTATCCACGCACCGACCCCTATCCAAGCACGACGCCCCTATCCAGGGACGAGGACGAATATCCCCCCCCTGAAAATCAGTTATATTACTGAGTGGATAGACTCTAAAACTAATTAATTCATTTATAATTATTTATTTAAGCTAAACTGAAGAAAACGATTTACAAACTACGCACTAATTGTCATAAATACACAGAAATTTTGTGGATTTCCAGGACCATGGATGGACTTTCATATCCCTCCCAAATAATATCGTATATTTTATTTCCGGCCGACTCATACAATGAGGGGGAGGAAGGAGTGTTATAAGTTGTACTGTGGGTTGAATTGAACCGTTGAAGAGCTCTATGAGAATCTTGGATGAGCATTCTTTCGAATCGCTATGCGATTGATGAAACCAATTGAACCAACCAACCAATTGAAAAGTTTTGAATTGACTAAGTATAGACGCAGGCCCCGATGTCAGAATGAAGTGCCCTACTTTCTTTGGTGACAGTGAAAGTAGATTCATATTATTTTTTTTAGAAAACGGCAGACGAAATTATTGGGTGTGCTAAAACTGTTGTTTCGATTATGCTAATAATCTGTTTACATTTGTAGCTTGGAATATGACGACTAAAACATATTTCAATCTTTCCTAAAAATATCATCACGTCGGTTTGTGAAAACTTTCAAACATATTTTCTTGTATCTTATAAGCTTATTAAAAATATGACACAAATTTAGTCTACATCATTAATTGAGTAATATGATAAATATACGTATTTTGCCTATTTGAAGATATTAGTTTCTCACATACATATAACTTAAATTACGTCCACCATTTCCTATCAAAGAAAAACATAAGGTTATTGCAACGAAATAATAAAGCATGGGAGAATTCACTTTTGCATTCAAGACTAAATATTCCCAAAAGTAAGGAAATCTTCAAGATTTAGAACGCTTTATTCAACTTCATTGATACAAAAAATACATAAAATAGGAAAACAAACATTGATTTACATATGAAGGTGAATGCCCACATGAGCAAGGCTTGTGTGTGGGCGCATAATATTTTGTGGTAATTCAGGTTTAGATGGCAGATGACGTTGAATTTTAGTAGTATTCAATGAAAGTATATAAAATTAATGTACATATGTGTATAAATACTATATAGTGTATAAAATATATAATAATGGTACCACTAGAGTAGGCATCATTGAGGCTACTTATAAAATGGATTCTTATGTTACATTTTATTTCTTAACAATATTATTTCTTGCTTGAAACGTCAGGTATTTTAATAAAAACGAACACAGCGAAATGACTCGTAAAATATTTGATTTCTCTAAACAATATTATTATTAACTTATTTTTATAGGAATATTATACAAACTCGTGCTTTAAAATTACTTATTATAGAGCTATTTTATTAAACACAAAGTAATATCCTAGTTGACCTAGGTGTAGAATATTGTGATTTTGATTTTGTAACATAGGATGGATATCATTATTGGTTTATCTAGAAACTATTAACTGACATTATACTAACTTAACATTAAACTAAACTAAATAGGCTTACTTGGAAGCCTGCATTACATTTAGAATTACTTTTCAGAGATCATCATAAATTAATGTATCGTAGTGTGCTACTTTGTACTAATTTGTATTAAAATTTCCTAGTATTTGTTTCTAAAGGTCTTGATACATGTTACGTTCTTAATAAGATTTGAGATATACACAGGTTGATATCTAGAATATGCCCACATTATAGTATGGTGTTTGTGCTGTAAAAGTCCGACATGTCCCGATGTTAGCCGAGTGTAAACGAACATGAGGGTCTGACTCTCCAGTAAACACTATCCTATTGGCCATCAAGAAACCGCGATGCAAGCATTAAAATCTAATAGAAATATACAATGTGTATTTCCCACATTATTGCGTGACCCGCGGTCGTCCATACTGATCTCTCGCTGATGTTATTCTTGCTCAACAGTGCGGCAAACAACAAGGTTAAGTGAAGAAGGAGGCGTGAGGTTGTGATGATGATAGCGATAATTAAAGTCGGCACATACTTTATACACCCAGCTATCGAGGGAATTCAGCCCACACCTTTGCATTGAGAAGTTATCCCTTATCGACAAACCAATTCAGAAAAATGTAATGTAAAAAGCAGAAATTGAATATTTCACTGGAAAATTCGAAACTAATCCAAGGATTGGAAATTTTAATATATTGTTTTACACTGTTCCTGTGTGATTTTAAATTTGTAATACCTGGTCCATTACCATCTCATTTTAGAATACTCAATTTCATGTGATATTAACATTTTTATTTGAGTGCTAGTGAGCTATACTTTTCATTCCAGCTTGTTACAGCCTATACTACTTGTATTCAACTCTTGGGTAGAACTTTCATGAATAAAGATAGGTAATGAAAATGTTGATCAACAATGTCTTCATTGCCATTAAAATGTCAGCCAGATAAATCAAACAGTAAACTGCATCATAAGCAATGCTGCTACATCACATTATTACCTCTTTTGAGATCAAATACCTACGAGGTCATATAAGTTTTATGTTGGTGTTTAACACCTTAGCACGATGTTGTTTACCTGTAAGGTTTTCTTCTTATCATACAACACTTTATTTATGTCCGATTTATTTACAGCATTTGCAACAATGGAGGAGAGTGTTTGAGCCGTACATGTACAAGAACGATACAATAAAAGCAACGGCTATTAAGCATGTAATGTCATATCTAGGCTTATATGTAATGAGCGAATGCTTGAAGGTACCATAAATAAATAAACTAAGAAAAATGTGTTGAAAGTTGTGTAAAGACGTACGATTTTCATTCATCTTATATCAGCTAATTTGTTACGAGTCTGAACTGTGATTTGGCAAGAGTATATGGTGGGCAAGTATGACGATGGAAAGGACATTAATTAATAATTAAGTCATTATATTGTAAAGATGGAAGTGTAGATTTTGACACAACTGCAGGTGCAAAATGTCAAAAAATATGTTATACCTATCATAATTGGAGGGTTTAGAAATTGGTTAGAGCCCTTAATACTTAAAGTGCCTAGCATAAGTCTATATAAAGCCATGTAGATATTATGTTATTAAGAGCAGTGAGCCCTATATGCACTTACAAAACGCCAAAAACAATATTATCAAGATGATGAAGCCATCCTGTATTTTATCGTGTAAAAACCCAGTTCAGTACAAATCGGCAGAAAAAGCATTGAAGTCGATGAAGCCATTTTGAGGATATTGTGTAAGACCATAAGCCCATCGAGTCCAGCGGTGTAGCTAAACGCGCGTGACGGTTCAAGTGTTTTGGTTTGGTTGGCGCCCAAGGCGAGGGTCCACGCTTCATTGGGCGAGCGACAGGAAACTTGGCAGGCGTGAGGTGTGCTGGCCGGTACGTGCTCATGTCCACGGATACGTGGCACACATCGATATCCATCGATTGCTGCATGCTTTCATTTCAGTCCTGAGGACATTTTCATGAACCGGTGGTGATTGGCTTGTGTTCTTGAGCGCGTGCAAAAACTTGCATCCCCGACACTTCTCATCCAGTGAACTCTTTTAACACGGATTACTATTCGATTCCTTTTGTAACTAACGTAGTTATTTTGTAATGCATATTTTTGGATGAGCGTAGCGAGCGTAGCGAGCGAAGCGAAGATTCCATTTCACTACACTGGAGAAAAAAATCCGGAATGTTTGTTTTTTTTCTTTTTTTTTTTTGTATTTTTGTGTGTTTGTTAACACGATTCCGGCTAAACCGATACTCCGATTGCGATGAAATTTTATGGAGGTCTTCGAAATCTCTGAACCTAGAACTGCCACGTT
This sequence comes from Sweltsa coloradensis, assembly GCA_024449915.1. Classification (NCBI taxonomy): domain Eukaryota; kingdom Metazoa; phylum Arthropoda; class Insecta; order Plecoptera; family Chloroperlidae; genus Sweltsa; species Sweltsa coloradensis. The sequence goes on from JAMZAV010001066.1 coordinate 7,563, forward strand.
TTTGAGGCGCAATCGGGAAATTTTTTGTTATAAAAAACGCAATTTTACGATTTTTTTCGATTTTTAAAAAATTTCTTCGACTTATAACACCTACACGCTTATCCGATTGTAATGATTTTTCACAGATCTTTAATTTTATGAATTAATATATTCGTGTGAAATTTGAGCATATCGAAAAATTATTTTCTCATGAAATCGAAATTTTATGGGTTTTTTCTTTTTTTTAAAACAAATTCTTTGACTTATAACACCTACATGCTTTATCCTATTGTAATGATTTTTTCACAGAACCTTAATTTCATCAATTTATATACTCGTTTAAATTTGAGCGCAATCGAATAATTATTTCTTGTGAAAATTGCAATTTTACGATTTTTTTATTTTTTTAAATTATGATTTATTAAAAAATTAAGTTAATTTTTTATTTATTTAATTTAATTTAAAAAAATCTTTGACTAAGCAATAATTTTTTCACAGAACAACAGAAATCCGCGTTACACATGGCAGCTCAATGCACCAATTACGCTCATCCAACAACGCGGCGGGACTTAAGCGTTTTCCTAGTAAGTATCAAAACTGCTCGAGATATAATTATGTTGTTCATACGAGACTCTATGGGTTATCTTCGGATCAATCCCAGCCACTGCCGATCCAGATTGAATGCTGTTTCCATGGAATCCTAGACTAAAATCCGCAAAATAAAACTTTCCTTGGACATTTCCACATATTCTATCCTCACACCAATTGCCTACTTTTTCACAAGTTGTCTTTAGGTAAGTTGCCTGCGAAATTTCATAGTTATTGCGAATTTATTCATTCAAAAATGTTACAAGTGTAATCGAATAACAACCCGTGCAATTGAGTCCTAAAATCATTACATTAGTAGCAAACAATTCACGTTTTTTGTTTGCAATTAGTTCATTCAAGCAGCAATTTTACTGGCTTAGTTTAAGCACGTGCACCAGTTACTGATAACCCAGCCATGCAGACACACGCCTAATCTATGCTATTCTATTCTATTCATTGCATTCTCCCTTCAGGCGCCAATAAGTTTAATAAGAGTTTGAAATCTCCAGCTCACGACGTTGACGTCACGAATTCATCATTAATCAACTAATAAATTATCATGATTTAAATATATCTAGTTTTATAACCTGCAAAACACAGCGAGAAGCAAAATGATTTACACATTTTTACTTTAGTCTGACTATGTTTTTATAGGATCCTTCTAAAGCTCACATTGAAGACAGCAGGTAAAAATTGATTGGTAAAATCAAAAATTATTATTCTCACATTTAAGCCTAATGGTTGAGTTTGGTAGCGGATGTGTATTGCGGCTTTGAATGAAACAAGTTGTCTTCAATAAGACCAGACAAAATTAAAACGTTAAATCATACACAGCTCATCGTCCAATGATAGATATCAACATGTTTGCCACCTGCAATCTTAAACAGTGGCTAGATACATTCTCGAGCAATAGCTCTGGCGAACAATAGCTCTTTGTAGGCGATACAATAACAGCTAGTCAGGCGGGCATTACAAAAAAACAGTCTGATCGCATCTTCCTAATCATCCATTACATGGGTTACCATACAACGTTATCTGGCGAGCTGGTCTAGGGATACACAAAGACATTCAAGTGCTATCAGATGCATCCGACAAGCGGAGGAGGTATGTTCATTAGCTTCACTTCGAGCTGCAGACATGACCTGACTTTATTTATTTGTAGTACTTATTATTTATTTTCTTGGAGAAAAGGCAGTGTACTCCAAGCACAACGTGTCCGCCAGCCTCTACACAAAAAATTGTGAGAATAAACTAGTAAATTATTTTTAAACATTAAAAAAGAAAAACACTTATAAAACAAATTGTGCAGAGCGCAGAGTTGATGGCTCTTGAATGCAGACATGGCAAGACCTTCAGTACGATGAAACACAAATTAATACTTTTCTCGCAGGAAACATCCCAAGTAGCAACTTTCCATTATAGTGGTTAGTCACAAGGGAATTTCCTATGACCAATCCTAGCATTCGCCTTATGACTGAGGAAAACCTTGGGGAATCCTGCAGCTAGAATGTCGGTGCCGGGCATCGAACCGACGGGTGGCATCTTAGATTAGTGAGGTATGCTTATATCTTTGTAAAATCCAACAAACAGGTTTATTTACCAACGCAACAAGTTTTGGCAGACATGTTTGAGTGACTCACCATCAATATTGGCGCATGGCATTGAAATCTATACGAACCGTATTTTGTATTATTACTTTCTAAATTATTAACGTGACCTAACCATGTAAGGTTTCTTGTAAAAATCGATTAACAAACTATTTTTTTCAATACTGGTTTCAAAGACTTAGCATGTGTTATATCTTGTTCAGCTAAGGAAAGTAAATTATTTGTTTGGTTTAGAAGTTTCATGAAGAGTAGAATGTTGATGGACACATATGAATCAAAATAAGCCCAGATTATATATATATATATAACGGTATAATACTGCTTACAATGAATGTAGAATTATTTGAAATGAGTTGCCTATCTAACTTGTAGTTTACAACCACTTAAATAACTTACTTGTTCCAATTTTACAGCGTTTTTGACCCAACCACATACCATATACACACCTAGTAAGCAAGTCTGAATTCAGCTCAAATTAAGTGTTTTTATTTTCTGTAGCCAAAGGCTATCACCTACCTAACACACAGGGCCAAAGCGACATGGCATTACCATGTCCGACCCAATAAAGTAAAACCTGCTTTAGGCCGGCACAAGAGGCAAGGGTGTGATAGAGCTATTAATATAATTATATGGTAACTGTAAAATAAACAACGAGTTTTAAGCCTCTGAAGTTGAGAGAAATTAATTATTCAGTGCATATTTGGTTGTGAATACAAAACAAGAAGCAAGTGATACACGTTCGTTATAGATTAATCGTAGAGATTCTGAAAACTGGTATATTGATAATCATTCCTAATTTTATGTTTGATAAGAATGTATGAATTGTGGGTTTTATTTGCTCCCCCTGTGACAATTAATTTGTTTAATGCATGTCATAATTCTTATAAAAAATACCCTAAGCAACATGAGGCGCTTCTTACCTAGGGGACGAACACGGTTAAGAAACTCTGAAGTTAATAGGGTGTTCGGATCGGTTTGTAATTTGTGTGAAAGTCGCGTTTTTTACATTCGTTTAAATTGCGTTGACGATTATTAATTTTTAATGTTAATGTTGGCTTTATAGAAATGTAAACCAAATTATTTGGTAAAGTCTAACTTGACAAAAATTTTCATGACTGGTACACATAACAAGTGTTTAAGATGACGTAAACCATATTGAGAATAATGTAACGAATTAATTGGACTGAACACTGCACTTGTACACTTGTACACTTGTGTGTTCAGTCGTTTAGTCCCGTTGAAGACGACTGAACAGTGTCGAAATATTGTTTCACATAGTTTTCTTTATTTACAAGTGCAGTGTACAGTCGAATTAATTCATTACATTATCACCTCACCTGCTCTAAAAGTTTAATTATTAGATTAATCATTTTGAGATTTTGAATAATTTATCCATTTTGATAGTTTTTATGAAAAGGTGATACCGTAAATTGAACGTGTCTTGATTCGAGAGCAATTTGACGAATGAACCCACTTGGCACCTAGACCAAACTCGTCGTTAGATCTGCACAGCTCGAGCTCTGGGCATGGACTTGCAACAGTAACCGGTAGGTAAGTCCATGCTCCTCGTCACCAGGCCAGAGCTAGACAAAGCCAGATGAGTCGCGAACAAGCGGCCCCTTATAAGGGAGCGAGTACATCAACACAAGGATATTGTTCTCCAGAACCAATTTACTCATCAACACCGTTTTATTGGCTCGAGCGACTAAAACGAGGTTTGACATGCATCAGCCTTTGTCCCTCGGTCATAGGTGGTGCTCCGAGCCCATCTCCCGTTCTTATGATAATTCTCTGTAGACGTCGGATATTAATCATTCTTCACCGTGCGTATTAATCATGTGGACGTCCTAATTCATGTCCTTATAAAAATGTATTGACGTTCATAAATTATTATTTTACTGATTGAGATATGATCAACTCGAAAGAAGTAAAAACTTGTGCATTGTATTCTTTTCTTTGTGTAATGGCAAGCTTAAAATCTAAAATTGTCTCGTGCGGAAATATAAAAGTGCCATAAAATTAATAGAGAGCATCAACACATATGGTGAAACTTCAATCCTTCAGCGCTACATTGCGGCCTCCTCTAAAGAGGGAATCGGATGAGTTAATATGTTGGACGCCCTCGCAAAACAGGTATCGGTTCCAAAGGAGACATTAATGATACATGATCTGCAATGTGCAAGATGTAAATTTGCATTAAAGCTCTTTGAAGTGAGTATTGAAAAAGATTGATTTACTCAGAATGGCGGTTGTAGTATTCTATGTGGCGTCCATTGATATCTTATTGCGGCACTCTCAAGCTATTTCATGCCCTTCAGTTTCTATGAAGCGGATACGAAAACAGTTTATCACTCGATGATTCTTCGGTATCACGAGAGGAGAGGTCGAACTCGAACGATCCTACCTATACAAGCAATGCAAGTGTTGCAAATCACGAAAAGACAGTGCATCTCTGGAATGTATATCCATCTGCGTCGTCGTATTGATACTATTGTATATCCTCATGCCGACTCACAAGATTGCGAACCTTATTTGTAAAATGCACTTACCTCCTCCACGTCTAGTGCAGAGTTGTTGTGGAGGTACAAGTGCTGTTTTATTGCTGGCTAGAATAGGACTTACATGAGATAACACTGACAACAACAAGCGTGTGTAGTGCAACACTGTCTTAGATCTTAAGAAATGTCCGTAATATCGAGGCTATACCAGACCACTTGCTGAGAATATATCTTTTAATTCTTGTATCAAACAATTAATTCTGAAATAAATTCAGGTGAATTGATTGACTTGAATATATAATTTCATTATTAAAAGTATGTTTACTTTAAGTTTGAAAACATTATAACATGTTGAGGTTTTGCAATGTAATGTTTCTAAATAAATTCGATGTAAACAATGTGGGTTTTGTCTTTTAAAAATCAAACTTTGCACATAACGGACCAGTGCACTTGAGGAAAATTGTTGTTGAATTAGACCTGAACCACATTTTCGGATTGGCTTTTGCTTAAAAATGTGTGGAAATACACAGATAGATTGAACGAATTAGATTTGGGACAGAATGTGAATGGTACTATAAAACTTAATGTATTATATTATTATAAATTGATTAGTCTTAGTTTGAATTCCGAAGTATCAATATAAAAACGGCTTAGTGCCTGCAAGACACGAGTGTCGGCAGTGACTTCTGAACAACACAAATACTTAATTAATGCCTCTGGTAAGTAAGGGATTACGATAATGCTTTGTCTGAACCAGACATTTCAAACTTAGCGCCGAATCATCGTTATTGATGACTGTTTTTACTCAATGCCAGTTTTTTCACCAGTCTATCGTGAAAAGGTATCTGAAATCAGTTGATTGGCTAATTGTAACAAATCTATGCATGTCTTCATTAATCGATACAATTTGTAAGCGGGACTCGTGCTAGTGTGTGAGTTCGGATTGATTCCTAAAGGCCGACCAACACGGGAAAGTGACGTTTTTCTGTTGTAGGACGTTCTTCTTGTGAGTGGCATTCTCTACACCCGGCCAGCGCACGACAACACGAGTCGAGTAAGCCAGGCGGCTTCGTGCAGCCTGAAAGAAACATCCAAAGAAGAATAATGTTGACCAAATGACTGTCATTACTGCCGACCAAATAATGAACTGTGTGAAATTATGTTCTTTTTTCTTCTTGTACTTGTTTTGAAATAAAGTCCCGTCGAGCCACGGGGAACATGTCACGCCCAATGCATTAGCAGTATCCCGTCCTTATATATTCGTGATTGCCATTCGTCAATCTTTTATTTTATTTTTTCAAACATACAAAATAATAATTTTCCCATGTCCATTACGCTACTTAGTACTTAGTACGATTGCGTTATAAGTTGTTACAGAACGTGACAACATGTTCAGCACTCAACCGTTTATTTTATCAAAAGTAATGCATTATACATATTCTTTGGCGTTCGTGTTGTACTAATAAGCTTGAGAGCGAGACCGCTTATTTTCGTTTCCACAAGTCCATGATTTAGTCGTTTTATGTTTTGTTTTCTCTAGACCATCATTATTACTATTTATTCATTTAATATCTAGGGCGACGGTCGTCGCCCGGCAGACAAGCGATTGCGGCTGCTAGGCGACACCGAACTCCGGCCCTATATACACCTACCAGAGTTGGGGGGTTTTCAGCTATCTGCACACGCCGCCCCGAAAGAGTTACAATCTTGAAACTCGGTATATGACCTGGTATGTGGTCCATGACATACCAAAAAAAAAATCAACCCGATCCGACAACTCGTTCTGTGTTAAAAAAGGCTCTCAACATCGTCAAATTCCTTAAAGCTGGCTGGGTGGGTGGGTGGGTGGCAGTTCTCCGCGGAGAGTTCTTTAGCCTACAGAGAAAACGGTAAATCTTAGAACTATGAAACTTGGACCACACTTAGGTGTATTTCAGACGCAGTGCCTTTTGCTTTCAAACCAAAATCGGGTAACAGGACCGAGAAAATCAAAATTTGGATGATAATCAAAACGCGTAATTACCAAGGCGTGGTAATTTGTACAAACTTGAAATTTAACATGCTATTAACCATTATAAATATCTTGCGTCCAAAACACAAGGGGTAAAATTTTGGGAATGACCATGGGCCCAAAAATGACAAAAAACATATCTGAACTTTAAGAAATGAATCATTTAAAGAAAACGCTACAACTGAGATGTTTCAAACGTGGAATACATTTTGATATCTCTCATTCTTTATCACTTTTGAATATGGAAAGCAAAATTGGTTAACGGGTACCGAAAAAAACCAAAATTATCAAAAGTAGGTAATTCCGTACTCTTATGAATAATATACGCTATACCGAGAAAACGGTTCATCTTAGAACTTTGAAACTTGGGCCACACTCAGATGTACCTCATATAACAAAAACCGGGCAATTGGGACCGGGGAAAATCAAAATCAAAACCAAAATCAAAACGCGTAATTACTCAGGCGTAGTAATTTGTACAAGCTTGAAATTAAACATGCTCTTAACCATTATAAATATCAAGTGCTTATGCTAGTGCGTTGGTCTTGTTGTTAGCGTATCTGCTTCCAATGCAGAAGGGCCAGGGTCGATTCCCGCTAAAGTCAGAAGTTTTTTAACTTCTGATTTGGACTTAAGTCTATCAGTTCTTGTCTTAGGAGTTTGTAAACGGTGACTTTGGAGCCGTCCTAGCAAAATCAAAACGCGTAATTACTCAGGCGTAGTAATTTATATACAAGCTTGAAATTAAACATGCTCTTAACCATTATAAATATCTAGTGCTTATGCTAGTGCGTTGGTCTTGTTGTTAGCGTATCTGCTTCCAATGCAGAAGGGCCAGGGTTCGATTCCCGCTCAAGTCAGAAGTTTTTTAACTTCTGATTTGGACTTAAGTCTATCAGTTCTTGTCTTAGGAGTTTGTAAACGGTGACTTTGGAGCCGTCCTAGCAACGAAGCACATAATAAATTTCAGAGTTGTTCTGGATCGGCCTTGTTGATTCTGGCGTTGATCCGCGGAGGTTTCGCACTGTCCATACCACTGATTGATATATTTCCTATTAAAAATATCGATCTTTGGTTGGTTATCGCTCACTCGTCGATTGCGTCGGGGCCTGCAGGGTTGGCTTGGTCGCTTTGATTTAAAGTCCCCCACTGAAAATCAGTTATATATAACTGAGTGGGTAGACTCTAAATAAAAAATTATTTATTTATTTATTTAAGGGGTATCTTTCTGGGACCGTGGGCCCAAAAATGTAAAAAAAACAACTTTGAACTTAACAAATTTAATCATTCAAAGTCCATCATTCACACCTTGATAGCGAACGAACAACAAAAAGTTGTGATATCCCCCCAAAATACAAAAATTTGTAAAAAAGACGGCAGCCAAGCTCTCCTTCAAAAGTCTTCGGCTGTGAATGCTGTGAGATATAGAAGTTGAGCCAAGCTTTTTATTCTTTCTCCCTAGTTTCGCTTTGAAAATATGTAAGATCATTTCGCCTGTTGACGAGCGCCAAGCCAACGATTTTTGTGGTAAAAAAGTAAAATTTTTAAACTCGAAATCATAAAAAAAATGACTTGGCCATTGAATTTGGTTCATGGCCAAGAATTTTTTTTATGATTTCGAGTTTAAAAATTTAATTTTTTACCACAAAAATCGTTGGCTTGGCGCTCGTCAACAGGCGAAATGATCTTACTTATTTTCAAAGCGAAACTAGGGAGAAAGAATAAAAAGCTTGGCTCAACTTCTACATCTCACAGTATTCCACAGCCGAAGACTTTTGAAGGAGAGCTTGGCTGCCGTCTTTTTTACAATTTTTGTATTTTGGGGGGATATACCCTATTCACAACAGATGATAATAACCATGTGAACACGAATAAATCTGCTTACAGGTTTACTTTATTGAAAACTTACACAAAATTGCAACATGATAATTACACACATTTCAAACGTTAATTCGGCTCTTCATAGCATTTTTAATATAATAAATACTAATACGTCCGTTTAATAGACTTGTTTTTATCCAAAATTCCGATGTGTTCGCGTGATCATAAATAGTTCAGTTTTGCATTAGCTCGGTATAAATTCCAAAAATTACTAGGAAACGCTCAGTTGGACGCGCTGTTGAGTCGGCACCGGTACGTGCAACACGACCCAGTACGACTTTCCCCATAATGTTACATACCATAAAGTCTTTAAGGTCTTGACCGATTTAGCTGAAAATTTGTAAAATAGGAGAGAATGGATAAAATCCGCACCGCCATCTAGAGGACCTTGACATCATTTTTTTGGGGAAAATCTATTTTAACTCTTGATTACTTCCCTAGGTGGCAGTACATAGTGACCAGAATTCTTGTGCGACTTTTCGTTGCCATGGTAACTTTTTACTTTTGTTAAAATGAAATTTCTACCTACACTACTTATCGGATCAAAATAAAATTAACATATTCTTTGACCGGACGGACATTCTAAATGATTTGGCTACCTCAGATTTTGTCGCCGTTTAGTTTTTAAAAAAAACTTTAGATTAACTTTAATATAACTTTATACTTTTTGAACGATTTTTGCCACAAAACTAATGGCATTAAATTTGGGGAAAACGAAACTTGCGGATGGTCAAAATTTCAACTCGATCCGAGCCTCCGTTCGACCGCTATCATGAGCCAAAAAAGCTGAGCGACTTTCCGTTGCCATGGTAACGGGACTTTGTTATAATGTAATTTCCATCTACATTACTTATCGGATCAAAATAAAAATAACATATTCGTGATCGGACGGACATTCTAAATGATTTGGCCACCTCAGATTTTGTCGCCGTTAAGTTTTTAAAAAAAAACTTTCGATTAACTTTAATGTAACTTTTTAACTTTTTGAACGATTTTGCCACAAAACTATACAGCACCCGCCTAGGTGGTATGTACATGTGTGCAAAATTTCAGGGCGATCAGAGAAACGGTGCGACCTGTAATCGAAGCAGTAACAGAAAAAAAAAAAAAAAAAAAAAGACATTCGAAGCCATAAGAGTCAAGTGGAGACGCTCGCTACGCTCGCTCAATAATCCATGAGCATTTATAAATTACCACAATTATGTTTTATGGCAATCCTTTCCCTAATTTGTGATCAGTGCTTGCTAACTTTATATTACTATAATGTGTTTGAAGATATAATTAGTATCATTTCAGTAAAGAACTGGTATGTGAGTACCAACAATATGGAGCAAGTTAGTTAATCCACAGGTTGTTGAAGAAGAATACCCAATACAATGTTACATGCCCAGTACACAAAAATGCTTGACCCGTTCATGTTACTCCAAGAGTCACCAAACACATCCTGTGTAAACCTTGTTGAAGAATAATGTCACAAAACACCTCAAGACATAGGAGATCGTGTTCATTTCTATCGTGAGTCGTGACAAAAAACGCACTCCGGGGCAGGGGGACGGACAATCAAAAATTTAGTTTTTTATTTGAAAAAATAATTTTTAAATAATGAAGAATTTTTCAAAATGTTTCAAAAAAAAAAAAAATCTACAAGAAATAGCACTAGAATAAACGTTTCCCCTTGTTTTCTAGAGCAAATTTTGAGAACGGGGGGGGATGAAAAAAAATCGTAGTGACTTTACCAAAGAAACCAATTCACTGTTAAAGTTATTTATTGTTATTATAAAATATAGAAGTTACAAAACATCTGCGATAGTCATGACCTCGTACTTGGGCACGTCAATAAAGCCAAAAAAAAATCCACCCATAGAACCGACGAAATAACAGGGAGTCTCAAAATTAAGTTTTAAACGAATTGAAACTTCTAACCCCTCTACGTTTCAAATCAGAACAGTTTTTATTAACACATCCATAAAAGAATAAAAGGGTTCGACGATAACCCCTCCTAATGGTGAATGACTATTAAAATCCAGCTCGCACGACTTCGGGCGGGCTCCGAATATCATAAACACCTTCGTTATGGAGGCAAAAGTCGTGCACTATTTCAATGTGTATCAGATTGGGCTTGAGCGCTGAGCGGTCTCATTACAATAGAAAATTAGCACGATGCATTTTTATAGAGTTTCTTTGAAACACTAACTGAATCATTACGAGATGTTTCATTCAACACGAATTCGAATTTGACATTTGCAATCAATTCAATTTGTTCAACGAAAACATTAAGCATGTGAAAGAAACCAAAACATATGTATCTAAGACGAAACCACTGTATTAGGGGGCAACGCTTCTATTTATGCATCTCTTTTCTGTCAATCCGTATAACCTCCGTTCATCTCTGCGTTTGTAACGTCTCACTATAAAAAGCGAACAATACTAGGGATTTTCAATGTGTTTCTGCTGTTGACATTGCCCTACATACAGGATAATACAGAATGTTTTGGTACCATAAGTAAATTGTATTCATAAACGTCACAAAAACTCGGCACCTCCACCAACAACGACATTTCAATGTTGAAACTAGAAGTATTTTTAAAAAAAGTATATAGATCGGACAAATTCCTATTTTGGAAAACTTGGGTCCAAAAAAGCTGCGTTTTGGACTTCAAAACACGATGAATGATACTGATCTTCAGATGATACATACATACTACTAAAAAATTTAAATAAGGAAATATAAAGCAATTATTTCGAAGCATTAGAGGAATTTCCCCCAAATATTACTCATTATCCGATCAAAAACAACTAAACCCAAAGAAGACACCATCAACTTGATCAGACGTATAAAATACCGGGCTACCAGCTCGCCCGTGTTGCAATCACGGCATGCGGATGTACTTGTGGTTGAATAGAATGAACGCAATTATGTCATCCATTAGCCGTAACATATCTTCGCACACATAATCAAATTTGATCTGGCTATTTATCGTTCGTACGCATCCGCCATGCACTTATACTGGCCACACAGTGGAACTATTTTATTAAATTAAAGTGGGATGTGATATTTAAATTGTCTACGAAAACCGCCTCGGCCCCATGTTTTGGTTGAAGATGCGCTGTTGTTATTTCTGTGCGCCACCTTGCGAATTAGATTGGTATAATCTGATAGTTGGGGGTCCCGATCTTAATCTTAATAAATGTTGTTGATGTTTGTGGTATGATGTGTGCGATTAACCCACTGCACGCCCAAACCCTACAGGCCGCAGTCTCGCCCCGTGTGTGGTGGAAGTGTATGACTGATGATGATGCGATATGCCCTGGCCTGTGATGTTGATTTTGGAGTGTACGTGTGTGATTCTAGATGAACCTCACTGCACGACCACCCTACAGGCCGCAGTCTCGCCCCGTGTGTGGTGGAAGTGTATGACTGATGATGATGCTATATGTCTGGGTGTGATGTTGATTCTTGGAGGTGAGTGATGCCTGATGATCTACAGATGAAGTCAGGTGAGATGCAAACAGCGGCTTTCTCTTGTACACCTGTTGCTTGCTGTAGAGCGTCACCGAGGCTGGTACAAACCATCATTCCGACCTTCGTCTGTCTGCGATTGAGCTTTGAGCAGCTTAGGTGTTACGATCCTAGGAACGAAACGAGCAAGGTATGAATCTCTTTTAAATCTCGATTGAATAACGATGGTGCATTGATTGCCATAAAAATTGGAAATGTTACCCGCAAATGTATAGTCATTTCTAGCAGTTCCCCCCTCTCTTTCCCAACCCGATCAGCTGTTAATCATGTTACAATAAATCTTGTAAATCAGTTTTGAGGTGTTGGACGACCAGATTAATGCAATGTGCAACCTGATTAAATAAATAAATAAATAAATAAATTTTATTTAGAGTCTATCCACTCAGTTATATAACTTTATAATATAGTTATATAACTTAACAGTTATATATATATTATTCAGTTGTCTGCTGTGATGGTGTCCTACGACGTATTGTCTCGCTAGTAACTTTGTAATCTTGCAATATAACTGTAGCTGTGATGTTACTGAGGTCAACTTAGAAGTAATAGGCAAAAAAATTGGGTTCTTCGATACGATACCGAATATCGAAATTTTGATGTTTTACCTTTTAATCAATTTTTTGTAAACGTCAATAACTGGATTGAGAATAGAAAAATGTTGGATTTTTTGTGCAAGTCCTTAATTCTGTAAATAAATACTTAAGAAATTTTTTTTTTTTTAGATTTTGGTCCGTGTGCGGTGGAGTTGCCGGATAGCTTACAGTAAATTCGTCCTGAATTTTACAAATGGTGGAGGTGCCGGGTCACCCAACGCGAGTATGAATCGTTAAAATCGTTATACATTTTAGCGATACCTAATCAACTCTCTTTTTGGATCCGCATTGTAAATAGTAGGCCTACTTTCACATTTTTTTTGTAAACTTACATTATTTTCACTAATAATAAAATGTTGATGTATCGATATCGACATTGAAATTTTCGTGTGATATCGATAATAAATAAATAAATAAATAAATAAATTGTATTTAGAGTCTACCCACTCAGTTATATAACTGATTTTCAGTGGGGGACTTTAAATCAAAGCGACTAAGCCAACCCAAATATGTCATTGCCCAACCCTTATTCCAGTCCATTCCAGTCAGCTGAGATTACAAGCTCTTCCGTTAAATTTAGTTGTGATGTTTTAAGGTGGTCTTGGCTGGATATGATGCAAATGTGGCAAGGTTGTGATGTAAGGGTGATAATTTTAAAAAAATATATATATTTAGAATTTATTTGAAGTGTAACCTATTTGTTTGTGATGTTAAAAAACTGATTTACAAAGATTTGCGGTTTTCATAAGCAGAGGTTTCACCTTTTGAAATTGGCAATATGTTTGAGATAATTTATCAAATCTTGAGACAAAAATTAGATTATTTCATACACTATTGGAAATAGTAACCGGTAAAATCATCACTCAAGCTCTCATATTGTGTTATCACAATCCGCCACTGCACAGATAAATAACTGACAAATAAAACAATTAGGCCTACCGTCACTTTGATGGGCTGTACTCTAAATGCGTGTAGTAAATTGGTGTAAAATTGAAATCAAATAAGATAAAATTAATTTGCAATAATTAAAGATCCATATGTTTGAGCGTTTGGAGCAGCCTTTCGACAGAGCTGGCTGTTGAAATCTGACCTGATCTGTTGTTATATGTGTCAAGGCGGTATGCGAGTTTAGCCACACACAAACCACTCCCATTTCCCCCTCTCCCCTCCAAAACCATTCGACGAATGTGCATGCAATGTCAAAAGTACAGTGCCATTAAATTACTTTGATTTAGAAGAACGAAATTATCCAGGGTTGATGAACAACTCTCACTATCTTTCTTATAATTACACGCTTTGAATGAAATCCAAGATGATTTCTGAGAAGTGTTCGGATTATACCCACGTGCAGGTGTATAGCTCTATAAGCTGGAGGATCTATTTCATGACACCTTTCATCGTTGAGAACACGTGCAAGCAAATTTAATAGCAATTATACTGTGTGCAAGTGTAAAACAAAGGTGACTAAACGATAATCCTGAGAGTTTTGTGCCATATTGTTTCTAAACATATAGGACTAGAGATATCTTATTTCTAGAAGAAAGCCAAATCGAAATGGTCAGTGTTCATGTAATGTATATATACACACATATTATACAACTAGTTCGATCATTTACGATGCATAATGTATCATTGTAGCACAGCAGAAAACGGGTCGGCGACGACAATGACAACACGGACGGATGATGACACAGACGGAGACGACCACGACGTGGGGGGACCCCTGCCCTCCCCATACGCTTGTGGCTGGTTCTGACCGGCACATGCATGTCCACCCCTTGTCCCCCCGCGTCATCCCTTACGTCCCTCCCTTCGTCTCGATTAGCCAAGTTGCATAAATATGAGACGTTAAACAATATCAAAAATAAGGAATAAACTAAAAAAAAATTAATGTTATAAAAATCTGCAATTTAATACAATTATTATCAACCATGGAGCCTCGTTTAGAAAATGCAGATCGATGAAAATAATAACTATTAATCATAAATGTATTTAAAGTTCCACAATGATAGCAATAACTTGATTCATTGATTGGCTGCATCGTGTATACTTTGAAATACTCCCTAGTTGTTCATTTAAAAAAAACATAAGCATAAAATAAGGAAACATGTAAATAATGTGGATGAAAATGGTCATCGTAAGCATTTTAATTAATACAGTCTATAATATGGACTGTCTTCGGTCCTTAACGCTGGTTTCAACCGGTTTCCGACAGGCGTTCACACTTCACAGTCCTACTTCTATCAAATATATAACACACGCACCAAATTAGAAAATATCAAGAATGTTATTTTTTAATGTAAGGTGTGCCCAATCTAAAGTTACGCCTTTTAAGTGTTAGTTCAATAATTAGGTATTAATATTCATGTAGTTAGTTCCAAATTTATGCCTCAACCTAACTCGAACTAATTATCATGTTACCAACTCTGTTCACCTCGGTGGTGAATGCGTGTGTGTGCGTGTGTTCCTTAGGTGTGTTCGTGTGCGCAGTGGCGTATCCAGGGAGGGAGCCCCGCTCAGGGTGCTTGCCCTCTCGCCCCCACCCCCCACGATATTTAACTTCTTCTAAAACACATTGAAACCACTTCAAAAATACGTCGTTCTAAAAATTTCTTGCAGCGCTATTGTGCCCCCCCCCCCCAAATGCGTCGTTTGAGGAGCACCTTTTGCATTTGTGTGTTACTCTTGGCAGCCCCCCCCCCCCCCGGAAATATATTACTGCGTGTGCGAGTGCGTGTGCGTGTAGTCGGGAGCACTTGTCCGCACCAGGCAACATCAGGCTAGTAAAGCGTGACAACGCTTCTTCTCTCACATAATTGATAGGTTGTTGGCGGGAGACCAGCATTCCACCTGACTGGACGCCGTATACGATGTAACAATAGCAACGCAGTAGGACAATAAAGGTAATTATAGTAACTAATGAGGGTATCATTCTCTTCTTAGTTACAAAAAGCCGCCTTCTGTCTAAACACGGTGACATATACTTGTTAGCGACGGTAAATATGCGTTACGCATTCGCCTATCGTACACCTTTAATTGAATTTAGTTGGCAACTGTGAGCCCTAGCCGCATGCTTTATGTCGGCTTGCATTAGAGTGTGTGATTTCATCGAAAGCATTTTTACTCATTAACGTTGTAATTAGTAAAGGTAAAAAACTTGTTACTGCTTAATTGTAAACTTCGTAGCTGTGTTGGCAACACGTGAGTGGAAAACTCATCCCGTGATGGAAGATCAAACCATGTCAAATAAAATATCAAAACCTGCCCCACCTCAATATTCTCAACCGTAACATCCTTAGTCGTTTTAAAACCCTTCTTCCCTCTTTCACAAAAGTGATTTTTCCTGGATAAGCAACAAAATACGCAGGAGATATATTTTATAGTATAGGTTTAAATATGTTTGAAACATTGATAAATTGTAATGATTTGTTTTTAATAATATCGAGTAAAAATCTTAGTGATGTACCCACGATGAAAATAAGCATTATACTTTTACTAGCTTTCTAAAAAAAAGAACGGTTTGATATTCGAGGATTTTGTAAAAATGTGTGAGAAAAGGTTGCCAAAAGGGAAGTTATAATGTCATAATCAATTCTATTAGGTATCAGCTACAGCCAAAAACGACAAAATGTTAAAACACTATCCAAATTGTCCATACACCATTAGGACCGTGGAGATACAGCAGCTCGAAAAGTGTGAGCAATAGCATTGTATGAACAAAAGGATGTATGAGATTGTTAAAAGTTTTGAAAGCGCAAAGACATTGAATGGCTAGCTTAGTCTGCAGGCAATTTATTCGGTATGAACTAGTCCTACTCATAACGTGCTGACTGAAGTCGTAAAGCCATTGTTGAAAATAAATCTTAATCTAAATCTTTTTAAACAACGCCTAATTGATCACGACTTTCTGCTTTGCGTGGCAATAAACATAAAGCTATGCACTTGACGCAATTAATCACAATCCATGTATTGATTTTCATTTCGAAAGATTGTGCAACTATAACGTATCATTTTTTGCGTTACAATCTAAATAAAAATGTAACTTCCACTTGAGCAAGATAACACTGACCATAACCCATTTTACAAAAACAATAAAAGTGTATTTTAATAATGTTGCCATAAAATGAACAATAAACCACCGCAATGCAAATAGTATTAAATTGAATCATTATACTTTTTATTGCATAACGTGGTGGGCTAAAACATTTTGAATCATAAATATGTTTGGTATGCGTGTGTAATTTTAAGTGAGGGTTTTATTGCAGGAAAACACTAACAAACCCTGTAGAAAGTTCAATGAAACATTGCCTTGCAAAGGAAATCCTTTTTAGAACAAAACCTTCGAGCGATATAGAATAAAAAAACACGGATAAAATATTAATTATTCTCGGCCGTCCGAGACGTTAAAATGTGTTTTGCAATGCTTTGTTTTTAAGCAGCTTTAAGGCTCCCATCTGCTACCTGCTTTGTGCCACTTTAAAGAAGACAAACGTTTTTTGTACACCGTTTATTAGGGTATCTGAAAATTTGCATGGGGAACAACGAAGCCTCCGGCTGATTTAAGGAATCAATCCCAGCATTCGTTTTTATGACTATGAAATGTTTCAAGAACCCTCCAGGCAAGACTAATGGCACCCACCATCTTACATGCTCACAAAAACAAAACAAACATAATAAATCGATATTAAAGTGTTAGCATATTCTCTCTTGGAAAAACTATTATTCAGTTCAGTTGTATTAGTAAAACGAAATGGTTGACTTCATACTTTATAAAGGTATAATTTTAAGATTCTCTGTTAAGAATATCAACGTAGTGTAATGAGACTCCTATATACCCTGAGGAACAAACGACATGTTCAAATTGGTAAAGAGTTTAATGTTTAAGCGAGTCTTAGCACAAGTTATACATAGGAAACTTAATCATATTAGTTCATTCAAATTTATTATACATTCGTTTGAAAAAGTATTAGATTATATATTTTGTAATTAATAGCCAATCATTTAAGAGCAAGTGTTAGTTAATCTCTCTATTCCGTCGGATCTTGCAATTTATTATGCATGTATATTCTTCCTGGCGACCAAACATGCTCACAGCAAAATACGTTCTTGAGCCCTAATTAAAAATCTATCTCTTTGCAGCCAGACGCTGATTATTACCATCCACGGCGGAATCTTCGCGAACCTCTAACGATGCAGCCGTAGGTCCAAGATACAGACTCGTATCAAGATTGCGTGACCAATAAACCAATGCACACACATTCAATATCAATTCTCAATATCTTGAAATCCAGCTTGCCACGGACGGATCACATTTCGTGTTCGCCGTTACGAATTCAGATTTCCACATGCATAATTGCGAATCATCAATTTGTTTTAGTTTATGGCTTGGCAAGTCCGGTGTAAATCAACAAACGTGTTCGCTGTGGGGCCCATAAAACATCGGACGCGAAACTAACTGGCTTTTTAAATGAATCAAGATCGAGAGAAGGAACTGATTGTACGGGGAACACACGGAGAAATTAACACGGGATCTATCTATTTGTTTTCTTGTTAGCACAGAACGTGTACATTACTTGACAAGGGTTTGCCTGCAGCTCTTTAGGAGGAAAAGGTCGAACGAACGAGTGGATTGTAGATTGTAGCATACATGTTATCAAACTCAACAAGGAGGGGTTATTTTATTATTATTCAACCTCTTCATGTGTTTATGACATGACCTATAAATGTTTAAACCAATATGAAAGATTGTGATCTTAAAAGTTAGGAAAATTGTTAGCGATTATTAATCTGAGAGTAACGGTAAACTGTTACAATGAAAAGGAAACCCCTATAATTGGTGTGGTTGATAAAATGTTTGCTACAATCTACAACCCACTCATTGGCATCGTAGTTCATTATTTAGAGGTAAACTTTTTCAATATTTCGGGGGAAACCTACCCAATTACCTTTCATGAGTTAGTAAGTGTTAAAAATAAGCTCGATTAGTTGCTTCACTCGACTTTATTATATATCCGGGTCAAATAGCTTCTGAAAGTTTAAATAATGCTTATAATATCATTATAGTAGAGTACAACTTGATGATAATACTATCACGTTGAATTGACAACCTGATCAATGACGAGCAGAAAATACATAACTAGACTCAATACAAACGGCGTCCATTACATATTTTCCTGGGGTCTCCACCAGTGCCATATTTATCTTCAAATTAAGACATGCACCTGCACAACAGATGTTTTGATTTCAATCGCAACACTGTAGTTTAAAAGTTACTTTCAGAAACCTACTTCAAGTACGGCCCAATAAAAGCTGGCTAATGGCTGTCATTTCCAAGCAGCAGTTGCAAATGTCCTCTTCCTTTATCAGTGACCCCATGGACCTTTAAAAGCGTACATTTTACTTTTGAACACCTGCAAACGATTACAAAGACGATTGCAATTACTTGTTTGAGGTAACATGAGATGGTTACTATCACTATCTCTGTCGGTAAAAAGTATTTGTTTCTGTGTACACTGTCTGTGTACGATGCACTCGTCTGTGCGTGCGATGTATGGGCGAGTAGATCCCTAGTCGCACATTAAAAACCGTGATGCGGTAATTTATTAGTGGTGTGACAGAACACAACACACCATGCTTAATTCTTTTATTCCTCTTTCATCTTTCAATTAACGTTTCCAGTCATCTATCAAATGTTAAGTGAATAGATTTTTCAACGACTCCTCGTCTGACTTTCCTAAGACAACGGCACGATATTTAAAGCTGTCAATTGTGCAGTGGCCTTCATGTCAACACGGCCCGTCTCGAAAAGAATGTGTGTCTCTTTAAGGGTCCATCCATACAATTTAAAGTGAGTCTTCTATAGAGATGTCGAGGTTTTTGACACTGACACGATAGAAACAAAATGGCGGTGCTGACATTCATGTCCGTGCACGATCGCTCACTTTCTTGCACTTGGCCCCACCTGAGCTTGTTTGTGCTGTGCGCTGAAGACAAAGACGCCGCTATATTCATTAGTGTTGGTACTAAACAAACTGTGAGCCGTTCTATTCTCTCCACCCGCTCCTTCATCATGTTATTGTTTCCCGATGCTCTTGCGCGCGGTGTGGGGTGTGGGGCGGACCCCACTGACAGGTGCACTAGCCTGGTAATACGATACTGAGACTGCTCGAACACGCACGATCGCGGGGCGAGAGGTTAACTTGTCCACAACACGCCTTGAGTGAATAAAACATTTCTCTCCTTGCACTGGCCTGGCGAGACGGCGAGAAGATGTGCATCACTTGTGAGAAATTACGTCTCGACGATTGAGTGATTTTCAAATATTCACAAACACGTAACTCTGTAAGTGCTGATGGGGCGACTGAATTTTTGAGGGACGCAGTTTTTTTTTGCGATGGTTCTGGAGAAACTGATCTGACTATGGATTAAGTTGTTATGGAGATGGACAACGTATTCGTTGATTTAAGTCGCGGATATAGTGCAAACTACGTTCAGTTTTTAAAGAATAATTTCTGTCAGAATAGTACCATACTCTATTGTATCCTGAATGAACTGTATTTTAGGGATCCCGGATCCTTTTGACTAATACGATTTTCAAATAGGGATAGCTGGGTTAGAAACTCAATCCTGTCCAAGTTTTAGAAGAAATCCCGGTCGAGGGGATCGAGCTCGCAGTCTCCTGATTGACATGTCTCTTGAAAGCACTCACTAAGCTGATGCATATAATGCGTAACATTGGCAAACACGTTTGCATCATACTCATTCATTTACTTTGTACTGGCGTCCCCATGCAACCAACTTGCATAGCTTCTCATAACGAATCACCTTCGTCACAGGAAAACATGAGCTTGTTATTTAAAGCACACGAATCTATGTATTGTGTGGACAAGTATAATTTAAACAACAACAAAAATATAATATATATCATTAAGACAAGCATCGTTGACAAATTGAACGGAGACTACCTATTAGTATTAACTAGAAATAATATTGGATGGATACCACATAATACGAGAGCGAATAATACCTATTAAAAATAACCACAGTACTTTAAACTTGAAATAAGGGGTGTGCAAGCAACACTTACTGCATCTCGCTAAGTTTCTAGGTTGTACGTTTTGTGGTGTTCCCGGGTAACTGCAACAATTTGTTCTTCGATGTCAGTCTACCTCTATCGATAAACCATTTTACAACAATATGTTCTTCGATCTCATTTTACCCCTATTGAGAAGCCATCTAACAAAATCTGTTCAGGCTACCCCTATCGAAAAAAAAATCTAACAACAATCTGTTCTTCGATGTCAGTCTACCTCTAGATAAACCATCTTACAACAATATGTTATTCGATGTCAGTCTACCCCTATCGAAAAAACTTCAAACAACAATCTGTTCTTCGATGTCAGTCTACCCCTATCGAAAAAACTTCAAACAACAATCTGTTCTTCGATGTCAGTCTACCCCTATCGAAAAAAACTTCAAACAACAACCTGTTCTTCGATGTCAGTCTACCCCTATCGAAAAGCCATCTAACGAGACTGTCAGGACTCATTTAACGCCGAGTTATCACAAGTCTGTATTCTTAATTATGAATGCCGACTGTATACAAGATGTGAGTCTACACAAATCACTTCCTTTTGTTCAGCGAGTACAGCAACACAGGCGAAGACGTGCCAGAGATAACAACTAATTTAACAATGGTACTCTTTTATTAGTTTATTTTATATTGTTATATTATAATTACAAATCTCTCAACCAGTTACTCAAACTTTCTTGACTTAAAAATTATAAATCATTTACTACTTTGAATAGAATTTGAATTACTTTCCGGCATATTCTAAAGCTATCACTAGCACCGATCTCAGCTTTGCATATACACTCGTAACAAGAAGGAAAACGTAAGTTACCTGGGTCGCTGATCACCTCACATGTACTCAGCTTCAAAGAGAGACGGTGCACTTGCAATTACGACCAAGCAAAACAGACATGCTTTTCTCTTATCTATAATTTAAGCCTTTCATATTATGTAAATTTAATTGCGTGTGGAGCTGTTTTGAAAGACAAGAGTATACCGACCGTTATGTACATAAATTTCTAGCAAATCTCGTTCCTATAATGCAGAATCAGTATTGATGCTATGCAATATATTCTTGGCCACCACGAGAGGCAGTCTCATCAAATCAAATTGACTCGGTTTTGTTATTATGTATGATATGAAAAGACCACCCAACAACGTTCAAGTAAGATGTAACGATCATTGGTAATATATTAACAACAAAACTATCTTGATCGTCGTTTAAGAATACCCTGGGCACGTGGGTTTAGTGCTATAGTTATCGTATGTGGCTAGACAACTAACGTTATCGGCAACTTGGAGGCAAGCTTGTTGTATTATACAGTTGTAACATATTGAGATAAGGTCTTGACGAGTAAGCAGAAGAAGATGATTGTGAGTGGGTGGCAGAACCATTAGGCACCAAACTAATGTAAAATGAAGTTCGTGTTTGAAAACCTTGCCAAGTGGATATGAATTCTGAGGACCAGTTCGGCAAATATCGCACATCGATGCAATAAAATGTCGAAATTACGATGATTTTCAGTAGGTTACGGTTGTACATCGTTAAATCTCGTAATGCTGCGTGTAATTTGAACGTGGTACTGTATGCTTATGTTTTCTTGGTGGAATCACGTCACAAGTTTGCAAAGTCACAATATCATATGAGTACGACCAATTGTTATTATTTACTACAATTCAGAAATTAAAAAATTCCGCCCCAACCGGGAATCGAACCACGGATCTCCCGCATTCCAGACAGGCGTCCAGACTTTTTTTAATTTCTGAATTGTAGTAAATATCAACAATTACACCTATGGGAGTGTTTCCCGACTAACCAAATCGAGAAAGAAAATAAGTATGACCAATATGTGATGATGAGCCTAAAGAATGTCCAAAAAGGGAAAAACTACCTTCATGACTTGAACCAATCCAAACCAACGTTACTTAATGCGAAGCGTGATGTGGCTTTAATAAGGCATTTAGGTGTGCATTTAAAATAAAAATGCAAACCGTTTAATGTGTCAGTAAAACCATTTAAGAATAAAATTCACAACTTTGAGTATTCCGTGTTGATTGAGGTGCACGCAGTGTTGCAATACTCGGTGTACCGGTACCTGTCTGTGTGGCTGGAGTACCGAGAGCATTAGACGTGAAGACGAGCGCACAACCACATAACCTTGAAGAGTGGCTCTACTCTCGGGTAATAACATTGTTGATTGTTTTATTGGCAACCGACATAAACCTGATTCAATTAACCTTCAATTTCGCCATTTCTTATTTTATTATACAGGAAAAGCTTAGAGCTGCAGGTGCAGAATGAGATGAGATGCATAGCTTGCTATTTTATAAAAAAAATCTCAAAACAAAATATGTTTAATGAAGCTTGAAAGTTTAGAAATAAAGGTTTGCGGGGAAACCAATCACTTACTATACCTCGATTCAAAACATTCCTGACTTATATTCACTTTCAAGCTTATATAGTTAAGTAACCCGGCACCTCCACCAAAAATAAATAATAGCTAAGGCTATTTGTTCTTCTTTCGTATGTATATAGTAGTGAAAATAAACCTGTGTACTTTTGTAAAAAGATAATTGCTTATCAAACTAGACCTTAATCTACGCAAAATTAAAGAATGCTGAAAATTTCTCAATGCATGTTTTATTGAAAAAAGTTTTTTTTTTAAATCTCTTAAGTTAATTTCACAGCCTAAACCAAAAATAAAATTGTATAAATAAACAATAACTTATAAAAATTAGCAATATTTACACAAGTAATTCATAAATAGTGTCGAGTTATTTCAATAATAGCAACGTAAATGACGTTTTTTAAAACCGCTTATGACAAGAAAACGTATTCTTAATATTTATTTTGCTAATTATAAAACAAAACAAAATTGCCTAACCCCTCAGAACTAAAAAAAGCTTTATACTTAATCAGAGCTACCTTACTTTCATCCTCGTACGCGTAAATTAAAGCCCGTGTCTTCTTGTGGTGAAAACATATATTGTTCCATATTAAAACAGTGTTTTAACTACCTGCTGCGTTAATCGTCTTCGATGTTACATATGAAGTGATCCCGTGTATCTTCTCATTCAGAGAAGTTCAGACTACGCCTACGTAACCACATTCATTTGTTTTATTCTGATTGCCATTCTACTGTTTTCGACGGATGTGTCTCAAGTTTACCCCGCAGCACTAAATCTAAAGTGATAAACGGTATTTTCAAAACTGAAAGGAAAACACCTTGGTACCATAAATCTTTGTTGAAAGCAATCAGGGAAGGTAAGATAAAATCCTTAGGGTGTTTAGAGTTTGAACAATGATTGTGTGAACAAGTTATCTGTGTCAATACCATCTAAATTTAAATTAAAGCATCACCCACATAACTGTGACGGTGGCGTTCGGTGGTTTCTTCCGCGAAAGATTGATTACTCCCTGATTTGCTGTTCCTGATTTTTGGCAAACCTCATATTCGTTTGAGTGGGAACGTCTAATAAATCAGTTTTTTCTTTTCGTTTTTCTTTTTGAATGTCTTTTTTCTTTTTTTCTTTCTTTTTTTTCTTACTTTTTTCCTTTCCTTTTTTCTTTTTTCTTTTCTTTTTTTTTTTTTTTTTTTTTAATATCCTTTTTATTTATCAAATTTGTTGAGTTTTTAATGCATTGTTGTAATATTACTATTTCAAATATTACTTGAATGTAGTTCATTGTTGTGTCTGCATCTATGTAATTAGATTTATTTCGTTGTCCTCCTTTGTAAATCAGTTTTTATAACTGAATAGGATAGACGTTAAATAAAAATAAATAAATACAAATAAATAAACAAATAAGAAACGCAAAAGATGAACGCAATCATCGCATCGATTTCAAAATCAAATCTAAACTTTATTGTAGAGAGTATTCTCACGATGTAGTAATTTGATCAAGAAAGTTTGAAAATTAAACTTGGCAATAAATATAAATAAATAAATCCAACTGGCAATAAGTCCAACTGGCAATAAGTGTGCGCAACGAATTACAACCAAATCAAATCAAGACATAAATGTAAATGTTTTACCGTAATTGCAAGTGCGGTCGTGGGAAAGTACTTGAATCCATAATTATCAGAAAATAACATAATGAGATCTTGCATTGCACGTATGCAAATGCGAAAGATATTCCAATTAGCCTCTAAGAGTAAAGACTAAAGATGAATGCTAATGATCCAAGATCTAGCTGAAGTTCAAGCTAAGGGCAAATGCATAATATACCGATGCCATCAGCAGCATCACATCACCATGACTGCTGGACTATTACACGTCAGTGAGATGGAAATATTACGCGGTGGTGGCTTCAGATGTAAAGTGCTAATCTGGAACTCATTATACATAAAGCAACTTACTCTCCTAGTCCTGTCTCGAATAGTTGTACTTCAAGCAGTGTTATCAACCTATAAAACAACAGCTAATAAATCACAACACATGTATTTGTTTGGTCCATCATCAATCAACAAGACTAATTAAACTTCAAAGTAATTAATAAACAAGATTGTCCTCGATTAAAAACTATGTGAGGATTGCATGGTTCAATCATCAACACTTCTTACTCATCAACGTTTTGGACATCACACACACAATGGAACGACAAGGAATGGGCCAAGCTAGAACGTGATTCTCAACGTCGGTAGTGGAAGTTCTTGGCTCAAAAATTTAAAATTTACACTGAATAAATATATGTAAAATATAGCTTAATTTATTTGTTACTATAGTTTTTAAATCCCTGATTATTGTTTTCAAAACGCAGTGTATATTTATTTCTCGTTCGTAAGAAAAAAACGTATATCATATCTTATTTCGTTGGCAGTTTGAAAGTAAAAATATATTATGACTACTGTGCATCATATAATGCAACATAATACCATGCATAATATCGTAACATCATTAAAGCAAGAAATATCTGAATTTGAGATTAAAACATTGTTTAGACTCATTATTGCAGTATAGATACGCCCTATAGAAAATCATGGGTACTTGTTTGGTGTTGAATTTTGTTTTAAATTTATAAACTTATCTGCATGCATATTTCAGGAATGTTAAGGGCAAAATCACCATAACCCTTATCATGGCTGTATGAAGTCCAACACATGCAGCTTTGTACCAACATAATATTGTAACGTTGTATAACGGATAGTGGAGGCAATGAAGGTATTCTCGGCCTCATTTGATAACCCCACGATACAAAGATTGAGTCAAGTCATTATTTCCAAACAGACCAAGATTTCGTTGCGCTAGTTGACTATGAATGTATTCATTTCTTTTGAAAGAAAGCGTATTAAAAAGAGCTAAGTGTGGTCCCATTCATGAAAGAGACAAGTCAATGGCAACCAAATAGCCAGGTATTATCTAGAGGAGGGAACACGCAATTAGAGGCTGCAGGGTGTTATAATCATGGCCATTAGTCGAGAAGCGAAACTCACAAGCATTCAGTGGCCAGCCTTTGATCCAAGTCATCAACTTAGAGACCACAGGTAGCTACTTTTCTAAACGGTAATCACAATAATATGAACAAATGATTATAATTTATCAAGTTGGCTATGAATAATGTCAAATGTAGCGCAGAAAGAAAATACTAAAGGCAAACCGTGTTACAATACCATGTTTTTGTCGCAGCTGGTGAAAAAGTTTAAATTCCTTTCTACGAAATTAATATAATAGTAGACCCATTTGATTGACCAATTGTTAAACTTAAAGATGTGTCCTTTAATGTTCATAAACGTGAAAGTAAGGCTTGTACGTGCATTAAAATAAAATCTGGGAGGTAATATTTTTTTTTTAAGATAATTGTTAAGATACTATTTAGCATTAACATGTTTCATTTACACTTTTCCGCTTTTTGTAATGTAAAGCAACAAATATAGTTGTAGTGAGGTCAACGATTATAGTTTATAAGTTAAACTACCACATGACTCCTCATAATATAAGGTATATGCGATTGGAAAATATGTTTTTATATACTACAATTTAGAAATAAAACAAGTCCGCCCCGACCGGGATTCATGTCTGAATTCATCAATAATCAGATAAAAAAAACGATAAAAGTCACAAATATATAATATATATTAAATGGTTTTGAAACACAATGAGAAAATTAACTATATGAAAACAATTTTTGCTAGAGTTGATTTGGACAACACACTCTTGTTATTGAAATGTGGAGAATTGTGCATTAAAAATGATAGTTCATTTATTTAAATTGAAAGTCAGAAACGTCCTGTTTATTCTAGGGACTAATTAAACCAAAATTCAATGATGAATAATGGGATGGCACTGCGCATAATAGTCCGCACGTGTGCATAAGGTAAGGTGTAGTCGAAACAGCAACATCCATCGTGATATTCTGAACAAAAAGACTACTAAGAAGGTAATGACTTATAAAAGTGTTGGGACTAGCTCAGTGTGGCACGACCACAACAGCCAACACTCGCCCGGATCAGATGTTAGACTGGTTTTCATCGGGGCAGAATGACCTTGCAAACGACGAAACACCTTGCACACAGCATTTACCGCGAGATGATATAACTATTACGCAACTTTTGAAGATAATCGTTCCAAATCAGCTGGAAATGTTTGTTGCGGGCATATGGTTGTGGGTTGTCTGTTTGTTGATGTTGGTATTTATTACAATAGCGGAACAAGACGGTAGGAAACTCAAAGACCACACACTATAATGAATACGACTTGTCCTAATTACTGTTCAAGCTGTCAATTGCAAAAGTTCTCCTTACCTTATATGTGATTGTTGTTTTCTTAAATAGCCAGAGGCTGTAATTATATAAAACGATGCCAAGCAACAGCTTAGTCTTAATAAATGCAACCTTAGAACTGTTATGATCATATATTAAACCATATATTTATTAGTCGTTTGTGTGAAGATACAAATCTTAATTATTTGCTAAAAGAGCAACAAGCACACAAAATTACTGGACGAATTCCATTGAGTATGGGTGAAATAAACCCCTATATTAGAAGCTTTCGGGTATTCTTTGTATTATTAGTTGAGAGTTTTACAAATAAGTTGGCAGTGCATTTTTGGAGAGTTCGATATACGAACGAACAGTCGTTGGTGGAGAGTTTCACGAACGAGCTGACGTTGTAGTCGTGGAGAGTTCTAATCACGAATTAACTGATCCGTTAGTGGAGAGTTTCAAGCACGAGCTGATGTTGAATTCGTGGAGAGTTCGATGCACGAACTATAACAGTTTAGTTAGTGGAGAGTTTCACGCACGGGCTGATGTTGAATTCGTGGAGAGTTCGATGCACGAACTAACAGTTTAATAGTGCAGAGTTTCACGCAAGTAATGACGTTGTATTCGTGGAGAGTTCGATGCACGAACTAACAGTTTCGTTAGTGGAGAGTTTCACGCACGGGCTGACGTTGTATTCGTAAAGAGTTCGATGCACGAACTAACAGTTTCGTTAGTGAAGGGACACATGCACGATTTGACGTTGCATTGAGGAGAGTTAAAATCGAAGTCGCTTATCATAATTATCCAATGTCATGACTCATGAGGATTAGACATTAAACAGTACAATATATATAAATACTAATTTGCATGTCGAATTAGTCATCTGAAGATGGATACCTTGAACCAAAAACAAAAAAACAAGCCAAAGATGTTTCTTCTCTCTAATGTCGACTCCACGACTAGACACCCTGCTTTGAAAAACTAATGTTTTAATGTTTAAAGGATACGCATGTTAAATTGATAGCCATGAGTGTAGGATACTAGTTGTTAAACGAAAACCCGCAATATTTACAACAGAATAGAATTGAAAACGAAGCAAAGACTGTTATTAGATAATAATTTTCCTTATCCATCCGAATGAAATATTATCCGTGTGCCTAAATAGTTGAACTGGTTTCGAAGTATAGACGAGCACTGAGTGAGGCTGGAGGTAGGGCCTCGCCTCGCCTAGCTTAGAGACGATCAGAGAGATCTTACGATCGATAGATCACGAAGATCAGCGTGAGTGACTTCTGTATCACGATTTACATCTCAAGACTAGCAAGTCTCGCAAGATTTCATTCAGAAATGTGGTCAAATGCTAGTACTGTTCTTATATAGAAGTGAGTTAACGCTATTAGCATGCCTCAGTGTTCAGTCTAGTCGCAATGTAGAAGTACGGCAAACATGACTTGAATTCATTCATTACCAGGACACAATTATTTACTACATTCTGCTTTCACAATGATGGGGGAAAAAATGGGAAATTCTACAGAATGTAATTCAAGATTTTAAAAGAGATTGTATTAATTGTAGAAAACTTGTCATTTCGCGAATCTCGTTGCTAGATCAGTAAATGTACATGTCTGGCTGGAATTGTTGTCAGTCCAGTATTAATACGGAATCATTATAATAGATATAGGAGAATATTAACTTTACGATTAATGAAATCTACACGTGATAGAGTAGACAATAATATATCGTCGGATCAAACAGAACTCAGTTGCGTAACTGAGTTGAGTGACAAGTGGTTCTTTCATCGTTCATTGAATGAAATACTCGACTATGTATTTCCATTCATAATTTTATTGTGTCGTTGATATATTTTATATATTTTTTTTACAAAATCATGATATATTTGTATTGTTATTTCAACATAATGTTTTGTATGTTCCATCAACTTGTTTTAATCTCCTTTAGGTTTCAACTGCATTATTCATTTCACAAGCAAAGCTGCTGCATGATAATTTGTGTACACTCACTAGTGAAATGCAAGTAAATATTCTGAACTAACACTTCTTTGTAACTTGCAACTTAAAGTTAAAGAATAAACTAAATGTATGTCCATTTGCTAGATTTGTATTTATATTGGAATAAAAAACTCTTCAATATAATGTTATTAAGGAAATAACAAAATATTTAGTTAGTACATTGTTAAGAGTTCAGATGGGGAGAAAAGTAAATAGATAGACACGTGTTACGTAATTTATTACCATGTAGATCTACCACAAAAATGAGGGTATCATTCGAAATTTTAGGTTAATTAACCCTCACTGTTCTGTTCTTTTATTTAAGAAATCTATGCCTTTATGATATCAATAAAAGTATTACAGCACAATTCTGTCTTTCCCATTGAGCAAATAAGAACAAACAGTATTAATTACCAACCATTCTTCGTTTGAAAACGAAAGTAATATCCTGTTGAGCTTTTTATTGGCAGCCCACCCAGATACGTCCATCTGTTCTATTGCCCGTAATCATACCACCTCGGGGTACTTAATTAAATACGTACGCGATTGCTTGTTTGTAGTTGGAAAAGCTTCCTTTTAACTGATAATGAGTTTGAACTCGATGTGTCAGCGTTCTGTTTGGTGGAGTAAACACTACCTTCGTCTCGATATGCTCGCAGCGCCTTGTTATTGTCTACATTCGTAAGATGTTGGGTATAATTTAGCATTTGATCTGTGATTATAGCAATGGAATTCCATCGAACAGTCCCGACTTCCTTTTGTAGATATTGTTCGCTGCGGGCATTGCATATATTAACACTTGTTATTTTTTAACACCTCTTCTATCTCACCATCGTTTGACTTATGGCTTTTACTTGGCTGCGCATGTAATTATTTACCGCCTGCAACTGACCTCACATAAAATAAAACTCAGGAATGAGCGCTTGTTCGTGGCCACGCCAACTCTAACTAAACCATTACACCTGGCAGCAATAAATTTACGTCGGCCGACTCCCGCACACTGAATATAACAATGTCTAAGCTTAACGCGGTGTTCTTTAGGAAATCATTCAAACGTTTTGGAAGTGGAAATGATATAAAATCATCATAAACTATTAATATTCAGGGAGGTCTTCTAGCTGCATTGACGTGCCTGCGGTAAGTTGGTAGATAATGTACGTTTCGCTGCCCGTTGCCTCTGTACTTCTCTTACATAAACTGGCTTAAAATAAGTGGAATTTGCGATATGCGAGGAAGACTACTCAGTAAAATTATAAAACACAAATAGAGGACATTCATGTGTGTGTGTGTGTGTTCGCATTGACGTTCTTGCAATTTTTACACTGTAAGACACTAAACGATATTAAAACAATCGCACAGATGGTTTATCTACAAATAATTTAGTCTCAATCCATGTGTTATTTATTTCTAATGATAATCGACACAAAACCGGCTACATACTTGCAACGCAGAAGACGAAAAATGTCTTGCTCTAATGCTAATGTTTAAAACCACTTTTAAATGTCTGTCACTCAAAGTCGCCATTAAGATACATGTCTGAGATAGATACTCATAACGAAATCGAAACCAAAACAACGAAACTTTAAATAGTAGCGCATTTTCAAATGCTTTATTCTGGCATTGTTCTTTTTAGAAAAAAAAATTGCAGACTGAAGAAGATAACTTTTGAGTTACACTACTTTAAGTGCTTGCTGAGTAGACTTTATTACGTCCTCTGTGATTTAATCAATCGCTTCCAAACTTTTGCTTTCCTAGTATAAAAGTAACGCATCCTATGAATGAATCTGACGCATGCGTGGTTGATTATTTAATTGGACCTAAGCATTAAGACTGCTGATGCTCACTTGTTATTGCGTCACCAGCACGTGTCCTCTCACTTTAGGACCTTGACGTGGTGGGGGTCTTTACACATGGGCTCGTAAGAAGGAAAAATGTAAAAGTTGTTCAAAACGTGATTAAAACCAATAACTTGTTTGTATGCCACAATTATTTCAATGTGTTTTATCCTGGTACAGGAAAATAAAATAAGTTATAGTTAGAAGTATCACATTCACGTCAGAAAATATGTTTATAACATAAATTTGTATCAGATGTTCGGCTAACATTAGAACAAAACAAAATCAAAACATGCAATATCGATAATGTTGGCGCAACAAAATTTGTATCTACACGGACTATTAATGGTTGTAATAAATGGAACAGTGAGTCTAAAAAGAGGCTCAGTTAACACCTCTACTGCGTGTGGCAAGAACATAACATTGATAATGATGTCAGAGTCGTCAGAACTCAGAACAGGAGCGGTGAAGAGAAAGGAAAGACTGATCGGCTGAGGAAGCAAGCAAAGAAAACTGGTTGAATGTAAAGCATTTCCTCCCACTTTATCAGAGATGCCCTAAAAGGCATTTTCTTAATTAACGATAAAGAAACATGTCGTTTTCTGAGCATGCGCCTTTACCCTAATTAGTAACATTGTTGCTTTGTTGCGCAAAAGGTAAAAGGAATGACATATTTGTTAAGGTCAGATATTTAATTCTTCTTTTTTTAATTGTGAGGATTTATTGACAAGTAATGAAGTAATTGTTATTGTTACTTCGTAGAATGGAGGTTGAAGCTATTCGCACAAAAGAAGTACAGAAAGCTGAACGAAGTAGGATTTCTTCAAAGTCCGTTGTATATCCATTATATTATATCCATTCTAAAAATCACAACGTTAGACTTGGGACATAAAAACGAGAAAAAAATATCCATGAGGTACATATTAGACAAGTTTGAGTAATTGATTGATAAATAACGTAAACACTCTTCGTAATATGACTTATGTAAAATATGTACATAGGCCTAGTCTGTCTAATTTACTAAATTGCATATTATGACAATTTTGTTGTGTATCCATGGTTTAAGTTATCCATTTAACACTGTGTCAGATTTAATATACATGATCATAATTTCTTGCCTGTAGTTTCATATTTTGTGAAATGTTCACCAGTCCGCATTTATATTTTTCACCATGTTGCTTCATAAGGGGACTCGACAACTTAACAGTGCTGTATCCATCAAGGCGGACTTGATTCGAACTAACACGCTAATTAATTATGAAGATCGTATTATAATATTTAGATAAAGAACGAATGACGAAAATAAAACTTTTTAGTCTTGTAAAAAAAGTGGATTAGTTTCTCTCGTGAGGTAAAAAACAGGGTTTGAAGACGTCTATTCCGTTATGTATTTCCACTTTAGCAGCCAACCATTCCTTCCTCCAAGGAAGTATTATAAATTTGATTTCATCTTTCGTTTTTGTAAGTTCACGTTTTGATGGACTGTACATTAAATTAAACATATGATTTTTTGTTTATCCTTCTGTGGATCCCGCATCATCTTCTTCTCTCTACAATAAATGAATTTATTAACAGTGGCGTGCAGACTACTCGTCCATTCAGTCATTCAGACAAACGCAGGTCACCTGTGTCAAAGAGATGGCAAAGTTTTGCTGTCAAGGCTTTGAAAATATATCTCCTTCAATATGTTGGGAGTAATCTGCAGAGTATTTAAGTTGATAGAAATATGTGTGTGCGAATTAAATGCATTGTACAAAATATTGATTAGAGATTATTCTTACGGTTTAGCTTCATCTACTTATTTCAAGTAATGAAATATATAAACATTGTCCAAATAAATATAAAAATATGAATAACCTTAATAGTATAACCAAACTAGTTAGTTTAGACAAGCAAGAGAATCGTGTCTGAGCACCGGTTTGAGATCGATTGGATAATTTATTGGTTAACACGATGTAAGATAATATGTTATATTGACTCAAAATTGTCCTGGTAGTATTCATATTGAATAATTTGGATATAATTTTGTGTATTAATTACTAAACCTTATTTCAAGTATACTCTTAGTCGTTTGTACGCCACTGGTTAAACAACTACTTAGCATGGACAGGAAACGTATCGTCTCCTCTGTGCGTTTCTTCGTTCTTGGTTAATGTGCTGTGTGTAGTGCACAGGAAACATTAAAGATCTTGTACATAGCATTGGTTTGATTACACTCTCGTATAATCCACATGCGCATTTCATTTGCATCAGTGGTCCCCTCAACATCTAATCTTCCACAGCCAGAGGAGTTCGCTTACAATAAGACCTCGCCTCACGGTCTGCATTGCTCAATGACAAACTCAGTGTACACGCGCCTCCAGCTAAGAGGGTTTCAAAACTCGGGTCCATTATTTAAATAATGCCTCGCAATTATAAATGAAAGCTTGTGTGTAGTAAAAACTGTAGTGCATAAGAACTGAAAAAGCTTAAAGATAAATATTAAGAGATCCTGCATGTGCCACGTAATAAAATGTGCAAATATCCTATTATCGGACTTTATTAAAAAAATGTATGATCTTATTGACGATATAATGTTTAAACTAAGACAAAATTGTGGAAAAAAGGGATTTTCTCATTATGAACAACACTTTGCAGCAATGCATGTCCAGGACATGACGCAGAATTCACCACGACTGGTCCGGCATGGAGGGCGTGGTGATAGGCACGTAGGCCACCACCCTTATCAACCAAATAGCCAGCATTCACTCGTATGTAGACCATGCACAGGTCGAGGCTGCAATTTACATGCGATTAGTCATCAGGCAACGATTACAATTTAATGCCACACTGTGTATACTAGAGAAACGTTATTAGTTACAAATGCAAGGTTTTACCTTCCTTTATTACTCATAATTTCGTATGTTTGATTCAAGAAAGTTGTGGGTGGTCTTGCATTACAAATGGCATTACGAAGTTATTCATTGTTTTATGCAGGTACATTCTACTCATTAACTAGTACCGTGTAGACTTGTATCTACGACATAAAAGTGATAGTTGGTATTTGAAATTATTTTCTTATATACAATGCAGCATTGAAAGTGTTTTTTCGATTCAAATCTTTTAAATGGCAGCACTGTGTATTGAATTTGTTCTTTTCCAAGAGGTGTATCAGATATCTCGATTACCAGTTGGAGACTGTTATGCACGAAATTCGTATACGTACTATAATACTTTAAAATATACTAATTCACAGACACCAGCAAGACCTCGTGTAGAGAAGCATTCTGCGTTTACATGACGAGGAGAAAACTCCTATGGAAATTGTATTGACAATGTTAACACTTTTAAGTATATTTGGTAAGATAGGTGTACTTGCGAGTTTTAAAATATTTTACTTATCAAATTGAACCGATTTTCACTTGCTAAAGAGCACTTCTGTAATGTGAATGCCTGCACCAAGTTGTGTGCTTATATGTACGATTTAATTAAGCACATTCAATTGTTTTACTCCCAACGACATAACCGCGGAGCTGACGAAACACGTCCAACTATGACTTGATCTTGAGGCGATAGCCAGCGCAGTCCAACGACATGTAGTAAGTCAATCAATAATGAGACTCGTCAATATGTCTACCACATTCCAGTTTGTGTGTTGCTGTACTTCACCAGTCCACCTTGATTCCCATCTAGAGGCGACTTGCTGTGAAACTTGGCGAAAGAAATAGCGAGCGAACTGAACAAAACCTCGCTAAAACAGCGAAAGAAACACACCATACGCTTGAATGAATGACAAACATAGTAATTAATCAATCATTCAGACTGACTACTATAGATCGAATCCTATGATCGTTCGAGAAACTTGAACAGACTCACTGTCTGCATTCTAAATGAACCTTCCTTGTAGTTGGGTTATGCAAACAATGATAAGCCAGGTACAAGCCAACATATCACACAGTGAGTTGAATGGGGACCACTCCGTCAGTGTCCAGCGAGGCTATCACTGTATGTATTGGATGATTGGCGTCCTCACATTGGCATACATGTAACCAAACCCTTATTTCCTCCTAGCAGACCACACCTAGCTATCCATTGCACTTGTAACATGAATCAAAACGTGCTTGAAGTTTGTAAACCGTGTGGACAGTTGGGATATTGAATAACTCTTTTCCAATACGGTATGTATACCTAGTCAACTGTCAATAAACCCACGGTGTCTAGGCATTGAAAACAGGACGGCTGCTGGATCAGAAATCGTTATTCTTAATAGGATAATGGCATGTTTATACGACGAGTCCGTATCGAACAGGATTCAATGGAGGAGTAATCCATCTAGCGCGCTGTGCGCAGTCGGCCACATAGTGACAGCACAGTGGGTAAGGGCACGACTCTAGGGGCCTTGGAAACTAAGGACCAGATCTTTCGCCTGGCCAAGATGAGGTATATGAGAAAACAATCGAGTACTGTTCTAAGGTCCCAAGGCGATGCAAAGTGTTGGATTTGATTCTAGGCCACCCATTACGTTGTAGAACCATCAATTATGTTCACTGGCTGATGTACGTGTTTTAATTATTCTGTTTCAATCAAGATGACAGGACGCAGGGAGAGTCGTGACGCTAGACACTGCGTCCATGTCACGTCGGGGCGATAACATCGTTGCGTACACCACATATCATTCTCAGGTCTTGGCCCAGTGAGGTACAAGTTAGGCAACAAGTCCTGTTTTACTGTTTGGAATGGATGTTTAATCGTCGAGTAAAATTGTAGAAATTAAATAATATGTCAAAAGTCACTCGTATTTTTTTGTAGGGCATGTCTCATATTTATTCAAGAGTAAGAGTGAGTGATTTACGGACGGCGATGACAAGGCCGAGATAAGGGTAAAACCTGTACCGGCAGTCACGTAATGCTCCTGTTAAAACTGTGTAAGGTACCAAAGCACTAAACATAATGTACATAAATTGGTTCCTCCAATGTGTCGTCCCACCAGGCAGTTGACTACGAGATCACATGAAGGGCTCTTAGATCACACTTTTCTAAAAATGATTGTGGGCTAAAGGTTAAAGAGTGACTGAGTTTTACAATTTTGGATTTGGTTAAAAAATCCAAAATCGACCCTTTTCGTGAATTGTTTCTGGCTGATAATAATATTTTATAATAATACTTATAATAAATATTGATAATCTACTAATGTAGGGCTGTCCATGTATCCATCCTTAGCTTGACAATCGTGCAAAGCAATACACATTGAATACTTCGCGATGCTTCCCTGCATTAACTTTTTCCTTTTAACTCATGAGAGCCTGTCAGCTATCAACAATAGTTCAGTTAAAGAAAATAATCAAAATTCAATTAAATCTACCAGTTCTGAAAAGTCGGGTATCGCGAGTCGACCGTGGCTAAGTCAAGTCAGCATGTAGTCTACCTATACTTGATGCGGTGTGTGCTCATCCCACACCTATCCCTAGGATACGTTCATCATCATTCGTAAATCACCCGTCATATTTCATTGTCTCGATTAGCGGCTTCACATCAATCAATCAATCGATCGATTGTCTGCAGATATATCGCACCGCACGGGTGCCCGTAGAAAGCAAAGTGTCTGCAGTGTGATAGATAACTAGTAGTTCTAAGTGAGACTAACTATACACCTTGGATGAGAATAGAAAGTATCTTAGGTCGATGGTTAATGTATTTTGGCTTTTCGTCTCATATATTGACAACGTTACTAATTCATACGAATGATTTTGGTGTATAATTCATTTACAAATACATTAAGCTTGGAAATAACATGTGTCCAATTCAGCTCTTCACAGCGCTTAATTATGTGGACCTCTAGCAGGGCGTAACTAGGGTACTAATATTACCCGGGTAAGATGCGGTGGAAGGGGCTTCAAGGAAAGTAGCAGGGGGGCCAACTACAGCGCCGCAGGCGATTTTTTGAAAATTTGGGTTTTTAGAGTGATTTTTGAGCGTTTCAGATAAATTACCGGACTGAATGCAAAAGTGAAATAATTTCGTTTATGTAGTGCAAAAAACAGAAAACACCCAAATCTTCGATGTCAGTAGGGGGTTCTGGGACAAACAAATAGTCAGTGTTTCTACTTACCAAATAATTAACAAATCGTTAAAATCAAACCTTGAAAAATAATTTTTAATTTAACAACTTTAGTAGGCGAAGATTAATATTTCATCTAGGATAAGTTATAGTTTAACTTTAATTTATTGTTATTATCAAAACAAACTAAACGTATACTTTGAATGAAAATAGTTAAAAATAATTTAAAGTACTTACAAATAAATATACATATTACTATTAGGTACAAGATAAGCCATGCTTGCCTTGAACACTCAAAAATGTTGTTGATGAAAAAAATGTATAGTTAGTGATTATGAATTAAAATGCATGGTCTGACTTACGTTCTGATGACGTTCTGAGTCTGATTTAGTTAGTTATTAGGGTTTAAGGGCACACAACCCTAAGGTTATTAGTGGGTGGGTGTGTGTGGTGTGATGTGTTTTAGAGTGTGTGAATTAGGAATAAACGTAGGAACACATGTAGATTCATTCAAACGAGATTTCCGGTTTGTTTGCGATTTCTCCTTGTTCTTGTACTTTTGTTGTCCTATCTTGAGTTTCATCGTGACGATTATTTTAAGACTGTATCACTAGTAAACTTTGCACATGATTTTTTAATAACAAATGAGTCTAGAAAACTTTGAGTTTTTTGTCTCTTCATGTTTATCTTTTATGTAGGCCTTAGTAGGCCAGGCCTACTATAAAAAAGTGGACACAAATCACACATTAACATATTAACAAAAACCGAAAAGCGCAAAAAGTCGTTAGGACCTACTTGTTTTAATCACTATTATTGTTTAGTTTGTAGCACTCGTGATTGTACGTAACCACAACCTTACTAATGGGAAAAAACTGCGCTAACAACACAATTAAAATTGAACATCCACAAACTGTAGTCCATGAGCCCACACACGTAAAGTATTTCACAAAACAGTCACTTAATTCACATACGTGGAAACGAAATAATTCGATATGAAACACAATCACTGTTGAACATCTACATAATGTAGCTAGACTTCCGACACTGTCAACCCTTGTAAGGTCAAGACAAGACTGAAACGAAGCGAAAATGAGCAAAATAACGGTCGTCAACCCCATATTGTCAAGTGAGTGTCTGTATTTCCAGGAATCGAGCTTGTTTGAGATAAATGGCATGCACTGACCATTGACCAATCAACCCCCTCCACCCCCCGCCCATGACACCTGCACACCACGTGACAGACCAGACACCAACCCTTCGCTTTTGAGTTGTCGAGAACAAACAAAAAAGTCCTCGGTTGATTGCGACATTTTTGCGGTTGGTCCTGGTGAAATATTGTAATCATTGTATTGTAGGCTAGTTACTTAGGGAATTTTTACCCGGGTATTTACACGGGTTACCGATGCCTAGTTACGCCGGTGACCTCTAGCAATTAATAAACAGAACCAGTTATTCTTGTAACACACATACATGTAAATATGTTTTAATGTTTGAAATGTTGTTTTTGCTTTTAGTAGATGTAACTTTTTATAACTTATTATGTCAAACAACGCTTCGAAAATTGCCAACCATTTCCATCATCTTGCTATTAAAAAAACAAAATATTACAATAAAAAACATACAAAGACTATATCCAACCATTCACTAGTTATTGACCTTTTAACTACACCGCTCGAACACACACAATAAAAATTATGGAATTATTTTCAAAATGCCATGCTTCATTTCAATACAAGCCTTTGCTCTCGAAAGCCTGTACCTTGTCGATCAATGCGTCCATCGATCTGTCGTCCTCAGTCCCCACCCCGCACGATATCGGGACCACGCCCCTTCTCAAGTACCTTCAAACTGTACGTGATAAGAAGGAACTTAATATTGGGCTCGAAGCAAAGATGAGGAACATGAGATTCGTTTAGTAATATCCAGTTAATGTGCTAAACAGTATTCAAATTATGCTGAATGAAACCTGCTTTGACCGCTCCCTTTTTCTTCTTGTAACATTAAGGTAATTTTGAGTGGTGAATAGTAACCAGTCTTCCCAGCTTGGGGTATTCATTTCAGTTCATTATGGCAATTTGAATGTGTATTTGCAATTTGAATACGTTTGTATCTCGTCCCAACAGAGAAACCAGGTTGCCACGTGGCTAAGTAAGGTGTTCTAGTGTTTATATCGCTCCGTGACAACTGTTGCTTTAATGAAGCTATCCCGGGGAGATCGTGGGGAGGTTCCCGGTCCGGGGCGGACACCGGTACAATACCATCAGATAGACAAGATCGCAGCAGGAGGCCTAAACCTGACACTCACTCTTGATAGAATCAAGACAACTGTGTGACAAGACTAACTTTGCTCGGCTCGGCTCGGGGACGGTAACGAGGAGACGAAAACCTCGTTGCTGTGACATGTGTCATGTTGGACAAATACGGAGGTCAACAAGGTTATCACTCTCATTTCACCAAAATAAAACGTAGGTACTTGTGTTGTACAAATTGTATCAGAAACAATGCGCATTTTTTTAAACCGAGTTTGCATTCAGTATACTCACTTTCAAGTAACTAATACCATTGCCTTTCATTTGTTTTTATCCTTACCTTGACACACATTATAATAATTGCTTTAATTGCAGAGTATAAAGTTGACTTACCTGAAGGTACTGTAAATGACATATTCATAATGGTTCACTGTGATGCACATTTAGTGGTTATAATACGATTTCCTTTCAGAATTAAGTTTTGTTGACGACTAATTTTTTTTGCGACTAATACATAATTTTATAAGATCTTGTTTGAACGGAGTTTAGAATATATTTCAGATGGAAGAAAAATTGAGTATTTTGATACACTTTACTTTAATTGCAAACGTACAACTAACCCAGTTACCCAATGCCTTCAGTGGTTAAAAACGTATTTTAAAAGCTTGTTTTTGTCAAGGAAATCCTCACGTTATTATTACGATGTGTTGCATTCACTTTTCTTCGTAGCAATCGTTGACTCAATAAAAGTTGCTCGCGGCAGCCTGCTGGTATGTGGCTTGGAATTGGCGTTTAACTCCTGACAATTTACAGGTGTGTTACGGTCGGTTGTTACACGCCTTTAGATCGCGATACTCACACACTTTGTGACTGTTCTCAAGCAAGATGTTATAGTGTAATCTAGCACTTGACAGGAAAGCTATTCAAAATATTTGAAGACAATTCGCGGTGATTTTGGGGGTACTTTTCCAGTGAACCGGAAGCATCTACATGATTTCAATCTATGCACGTATGTCAATGAAACATAATATAGTCTTCTATTGGAACTCTTTTGATGGAGCGAAGTTCCCTTATAGTTTGTGTTATACATCACTTTTATTGATTAAAATTGAACACGACGTCTGATTGACATGCAGTGTCTTGTTGACAATTCCCGCCTTAAAGGATGATACTGAACAATTTGTGACCCTGGGAATCAGGGGGGGGGGGCTTGTCTCAACAAAAAAAGTATTTTCTTCAGACCCGGCACCTCCACCAAAAAGGGGAAAACTAAGGGATTTTTTGTCCTTCTTCAACAATCCGCAGCTTAAGTGGATGACTTTGCTTCCTGGGTTTTATACTTTAATACCTTGTGCTGTTTTAAAAGGGATTGCAGTACAATGAACGTACTAGCTTTATTATTTTGGAATTTGTAAGGATAAAGAACCTACAACTTTCGAGTTTGGTACTTTCCTCACAAATCAACAATAACTATTACTAATCTACCTTGTGAAAAGTGTACATTGCTTTGCTTTACAAAAAAAAAATAACAAACCATTCATTGGTAACTGACCGCAGAAAATGCTCCCCAAAAATATTCCAAGTTATCAATTAAGAATATCTACGTTTATAAAATCGTGCTTGTAATTACATTTAGATTCTAAAACAAAGTAGCTATTTAAAAAGATTCATTATCTCTGACGGGTGTACACACTCGTGTTAACTCAACGGCGATCTCTGAACCGTGCCGGGAACGAAGCGGCGCCCACCGCTCCACTCCGCGGAAACAAGTTCGGTTCCACGCCACTCGGATAACGTGCGAGCGCATGCTAATATATAGCATGTGCAAGACGCAGCTAGCTTCGAGGGATTATTCAGAGGATATTTTACTTTCCTGTCTGTACAGTTGCTACTGGAACTTTTTTTAAGTTGCTACAATGCAGACGTAATTAATTTAGACCTTGTTCCTTAAACGAGTTTTTTTTAGGATTAACGAATCAGTTGTACAAATGCGCTTATTTATTTATTTTTATTTGCATATCCTTATAGTTATTAAAAGTTATCTACAAAAAATGCATTATTTCAACTATTAAAGTGTACGAAAGATAATAACAAATATTGAAATAATTGACCAATTACAAAAACCAGCTTAAACTTAAAAGTTTGTTATATCGCATATTGTATTGATTCGAATGGCCGAGAGGATTTTAGCTAGAACAGGAACGGATCCTTCACATTTCCAAAGTTTCTGTACGTAATAACCGAATACGGATATAGTACTGAATATTGATTAATCAATCCTGCATCAGTAACTTGAGAGAGGTTGATACTTGATATGGTGGTTTACACCGCTTAAACCAACCAACCACTCAAGAGAGGATAATCGTTTTGAAATTTCAAAATTTTATAGGTATATTGTACACTACATGTTTACTCTACAAAACATTAGATTTCTCTGGTGAAGTCAGGTTTAACATATACATACATCGTAGGTGTAAGACCTCAAGGCAAAATCCCATTTGTCTTATGCAAGTCTTTAATGGAGACTCAAATAAATATATTCCAAGGTTGGAGGCAAATAGAGGATGAGTATGAGGTATGCCAATTTTACATACTAAATTTGGGATTATTAAATTCGGCTGTGTACATAAATTTGATACCAGTACGAGTAACAGAATTTTTATTGATAGTCGAGTCTAGCCCCAGGTTATTTTTATTACTTTATGGTCTCGCAGTAGAGAGACGAAATATGTAATAAGGGTGTTTGTTAGATAATTGTGAAGAGAATGTTCGAGGGCTATTTTTAGAGCACTGCATTCGCAATAAAAACTGAAGAAAACATTGGGAAGAGTTGCAGTCAGGGTTGTCGGTGGCGGGATTCGAACTCGTGACCCTCATAGTCGGAGTTCAATCAGAAATCCTCTGCAAGTCAAGTTCTATACGTGAAAAACAGCTTCAAAGAAAAAACAGAATCTGCTGCTTTCTATTGTGCAACAAAATCAATCATTGCCAATAATGATTTCAGAATGAATAAACAAATAAAATAAATGGTTACGTTTGTAACTTATGACTTATTTTTTCTCAGATCGACTGTTGGCCGAACGTCGTACTCTCCTTGGACGGTGGTGTGATAATATCCACCGCTGGTCACTACCTGCTGTGTGCATCCAGTCGTGATGTAGGTAGACCATTTCCAGAGTACGCTCATGTGTGGCATCATAGCCTTCTAGATCTCATTTCACAACAGATGAACGCGCTAAATCAAGGCCCAAAGACAACAACTTTCTAAGCTCAATGAACCTTGATGCAACATTTTTGAGAACATTTAAAAAATTTCATTTATCATGTTTGTTGAAGATAAGCTGATCGTGACATCAGTCTTAAATGTAAGATACAACAAAATCTGTGCCATTAAACATCTTAAATACAATATTAATATACTGCCCTATAATATCGGACAATATCATACCAGACGCCGATGAGTACAGGTGGAAAAAAACTAATAAATTACTGACCTACAGGTTAATCGCATTTCTGACTTTTTACATTTAGATTGGTTTGTCATTTAAATTTACTTTAATAGTTAGAGCTTCCATCACACAATTGCATTAGTTCTAAGACCGTAAGTTAGTATAGTGATATAAACATGGGACGCGCCGATTGCATGCAATCCATCAGTGTATGGTATGCTTGTCCGCTCTCATGGACTAATGGAGTTGCATGAAGTACGACTTCTGGCCCATCTCTCTACAGGATACAGGCCAGTCAGGTGGACTCGTCGTATGTTGGATGAGTCCGACGTCTCCCGTATAAGGCAAATGATAATAATAATAATCATTCCAGAAGTTAAACCGATCCATCTTCAAGCATAGTTAAATAAGTATACTAAGTACCATTCGTATACCATGCTTCAGGCTGAGCCTATTGAAAAACCCTGCGGAGCTGAAGAATAATATCCATGTAGAGGCCAACTCATCTTCCATTCACAAGGCAATCAATGCTAAATGCTGAGACTCCTTTTTACCCGCACGTCTGATCTTATGATCGCCTTATGCGAGGATCAAGCGACGCCCGCTGTGAACATACCTCCACGGCCACCGAGGGTATTCGCAATTATGAATGACTGAGGCTTCATCAGAACTCCCTAATGGCTACCACATCGCGGGAGAAGTAATAGAGCTCATTTTATGAACAATAACTCGGCTGTTCTTCTACTTAGTTACTGTCTGTTTGTTTTTATATTGTCACAGATAAAATATTACGTTCATCACCTGGCTTGA
The DNA here is from genome assembly GCA_024449915.1 of Sweltsa coloradensis. Classification (NCBI taxonomy): domain Eukaryota; kingdom Metazoa; phylum Arthropoda; class Insecta; order Plecoptera; family Chloroperlidae; genus Sweltsa; species Sweltsa coloradensis. The sequence goes on from JAMZAV010001066.1 coordinate 51,404, forward strand.
GCAAAAACAAAGCTATGATGCCAAGGTAGATTTTAATGCTGACATCTTGGTGCACGACGTGATTTCAGAGGTACGCGTTCAGTCATGGATTATAGTCTAGGCACACTCGGAAGAGAAATCAAACACATCCTGCTGTTATACCTTAGGAATTTATTTTCTTGTCGGTGTATATGAAGCAAATGAAAAGTAACCATGAACCGATAGATGATTAAATTTAAAAAACAAAATTTAAAAAACTCTCCAATATATTGAGAATTAAATATATTACATCAAACAATATCATCCAACAAGAGGCAGAGGCAAGATATTCCATAAGTAGATGACGTTTATTTCAAAACATATTCTAGCCTTGATACAATGAAATCAGCTTCAAGCCGAAGTCTAGTGACAATGACACTTTATCCAGGATGCATACATCAAACATGAGCGCCCAACTAGCTGTCCAAAGTAAACCTGGAAAACGAAAACTCAGTTTAGAATATTTTGTATAGACGCAGCAGCCAAGAAGAGGTGGCCTTTTAATTCATAGGGGTTTAAGTCCCAACGAACACGGCTAAATAGTTTGTCACTAACTCTGGACTGGTTCCTCAAGTCCATCCCTAACCAACGCCTTCCTATTTAACGTGTCTGAATCTCATAAGCGAGCTCTACAGCTGCAAAAAATATTAATAAATTAGTGCAATATATAGACCTACCACTTGGTCGATTATAAATAAATAATATTTAAAATTACAATAAAAATAAAATAATATCCACACAAGGACTTCAGCGGTATCATTATGTGAGGAAAACTTACTTTTTGGATGAGCGTAGCGAGCGAAGCGAAGATTCCATTTCACTACACTGGAGAAAAAAATCCGGAATGTTTTTTTTTTTTTTTTTTCTTTCTTTCTGTATTTTTGTGTGTTTGTTAACACGATTCCGGCTAAACCGATACTCCGATTGCAATGAAATTTTATGGAGACCTTCGAAATCTCTGAACTTAGAACTGCCACGTTTTTGAGCGCAATCGGGAAATTTTTTCACATAAAAAACGCAATTTTACGATTTTTTTCGATTTTTAAAAAAGTTCTTCGACTTTTAACACCTACATGCTTTATCCGATTGTAATGATTTTTTCACAGAACCTTAATTTTATGAATTAAGATATTCGTGTGAAATTTGAGCGTAATCGAAAAATCATTTCTCATGAAAATCTAAATTTTATGTTTTTTTTTCTTTTTAAAAACAATTCTTTGACTTATAACACCTACATGCTTTATCCTATTGTAATGATTTTTTTACAGAACCTTAATTTCATGAATTAATATATTCGTGTTAAATTTGAGCGCAATCGAATAATTATTTCTTATGCAAATTGCAATTTTCGATTTTTTTCTTAAAAAATTACGATTAATTAAAACAATTAAGTAATTTTTTTATTTTATTTAATTTAATTATAAAAATTAAGTTAATTTTTTATATAATTTAATTTAATTAAAAAAAATCTTCGACTTAGTAATGATTTTTTCACAGAACAACAGAAAATCCGCGTAACACATGGCATCTCAATGCACCATATACGCTCATCCAACAACGCGGCGGGACTTAAGCGTTTTCCTAGTCGTATAGTAAAAGAACTATAACCTGATGCACTCATGCACTCACTATAAGTAGCTCTTAAACTTTACGTAACACCGATGAATCTGTGACATTTAAACATTTTTATTAAACAAAATTAACTTATTTTATTTCCATCAAGTAGCACTGGGTTTTGACACACTTCCAAAATCGCCCGAAGTCATCGAAATCAAAACAAAAGCGCAGCCTCTTAAGCACTAAACTCGGCGTGATAAACTCAAGGCTGCAAAGCTACATAATTAAAGTGGGAATTCCAGTTTCTAGTACATCTTCAGCACCGGTCCTACCGTAGACCTTGCTGTTGGTGGAGTAGGACACATGATCAACGCTGCGGGGGAACATATCCATATTACAGTTGGAATGATTTAAAGATAACCCCGACCATATATCATCTTTTGAATTGCGATTTGCATAGATCGTTGTGGTAATTAGAAGTGATTATACCTGTTCTAATGACAGAGATGTTTTAGTGTAACCCTACGGGAGACCTGCGCAACGTGGTGCGATTCAACGACCTCTCTGCGCATCTAGCACTCATTCATTAGGATGTAATTAGCGAGGTGGAACGATATATCGGTACCAATAAAACTACAGTCATGAAACAACCAAGCTAAAAGTAACCACAGTAATTGAACACAAGCATGGTGGTACGGGCGTGCCCAAGAGAGGGAAGGAAGCTATACAAAAGAAACTGATCGTTGAAGGAAGATACATAGGTGAACTAATACGAACCTTCCCATTGTTAAAATCTCGTTTTTATGTGGGTGTCGAGTATAAAGAGGGATATAAAACTAAGAGTTAGTTTTTTTTAATTCATTTAATTTTTGTTGTTGGTGGAGGTGCCGGGTATTTATATTAAACGTTTGGGTTACGCTACCCCGCCACAGAGCCACCACAAAATTATTTATAATCCTTGTTGAAGGACAATGACAATAAAAATCGTATGTATGAGGTCTTTGGTGTTTGACGTGAGACGTGACATACGAACGGACTCACAGACGAACGGACAGAAAGGTGATGCTTATCAAAATAAGTTATACGTACTGATATTATCCAGATACACCACGAGTATTCATGTTTCTTTAAATTGCGATTAAAAATACGAGTTTTATTTTACTTATCTCAAAACACGATCATTTTTTCTTACGCAAGTGGTTCACCCAATGTTTCGTTGTGCTAAATCGACAAGTATGTATTTTTTGTTTGTTTATCGATGAATGGATTATAGACCGCGAGTTTCTCGCCAACCGTGTGGCTGAGCTCATATACGAGAGTCCTGTTAGGCAATGCCGTGATTATTAGGAGCACCTGAAGGTGTTTCGGTGAGTTTGGTGGAGTTTGGTGTATTTAGGGGGGGGGGACTATAGATGCTTGTCCGGCTTGGAACCTGAAAAATGGAGATCTTTATATTCTACACTGGACTGATAGAAGTTTCACTTCATTAAAAAATCATTCATAGACAAACAAGCTATTTTATCGCAAAATAACGAGCTAATGCCATCTGTTTTGACATCTAGTTGTTGGATTACAAGCTGTGCATATACTGTAATATGATTCTGCCTTCCTTGAGAAGAGGGCGGAAGAGCAGAATATATTCACGCTGGTTTATGTACTCAACCCAGATTGCATACATAGGTGTTTTAATACAACATTCTGACTACGTTGAACCTGATTTACTTTTTAAAACTTGTAAATAACGCTCGATTTTTGTTACCAGCTAGGTGTACCGCTCGGGTGTTAGTTACCTCGTACTCTTGTAAGTGTTCTGATTTAGTGAGTATGTACTCTCTTCACTCGTCGGAGATTGCGCGCGATATGCGCGTATGAAACGCGCGCAGAATGCGGTTTGACGCAAGTGCTCTGCAGCTTCGAGACGATGCATGCTCCAGGTCTGGAAACCTCCATTTCACTCTAATAACCGAGGACGAGATCAAAGAGCCGACCTTCCTTTGCATTTAAAACACTAGTTTCAACTCGTCAGATCTACATTAACATATAGGAACATTTCGATCGTGGCAAAGACGTCTTCATTAAGTTGTTAGATATCGCCACTAGTTGCGCCCTTATCGTTTATCCTGACAGCTGGGAGCGCAGGCGCATACTCTTATCACGTCTTATCACAGTCTGGCTGTGAGGCTCCAATCACGACAATATAACCAACACCGAGCAATAATCATCAATCATTCAGTCAGGCAGATGTAAAAGATGTGGACTCTAGAAGAACTGGAGGTGTTGGTTTTCTGTCACAACTGCATGGGCAGCTTTACTAATCAATTTTTTGCTCTTTAAAACAGGTTGGTTATTTAATTTCGTCAATTCTTAGCTTGTAGACACAGATAAAGCAGAGACAAAGTGGTGATGTCAATTATTTTGTATTCAGAAGACAACCTGAACTGAACAGAAAATACAGTGGCGGCCGGACTATACAAATTCGGGGCCATGGCCCCGCGAGAAATAGGGGGGTGGGTGGTCAGGTCAGGGTGGGGGGTGTACGGTCGTTGTGTTGACACAAGTAAGTAAGCTTATTAATCATTGAGTGTTTGCTGCAAAAATATTAGCTATAAAAGAAATAGAGTCATGCCTATATGATGAAAACTTCCTGAACAAGCCAATACTCGTGTCAGATGGGAATGTAATTATTGTGATGGTTTTAAAATGCGCGCTCAAAAGATCGTGCCAAATAAACTGAAAAAGAACAAGGTCACCCAAACGCGCGGTACCACCAAGCATCTAATATTTTTTTCTGTAACCACTACTACCAGTGGTGCCCGGTGGGTATGGGTGTCCGCAGGGGGTGGGGGGGGGGGGCAGGGGACAGGTGCCCCCTCTGGTTTGCTTCCAAGATCCCTGGCCAAGCTTTTAACATTTGATAGTCCTATTTTTTTCGGTTTCTTGAGCCAACATTTTTGTTAAAAACCCCAATCGAGCACAAGGACGAGACCTTCCAGGACAGTAGCGCCCACCCCACGGGAGCAAAGTAGCGGCCGCTCCAGTAGCCTGGGGGGGGGGGGGGGGTTAAAAAAAAGAAATTATTGAGAAAAAATATGAGAGAGGATAAAAGAAAACACGCGGCAATTCGAAAGAGGGTGTCACTGTAATGGGAATTAATACAAGAAAACCATACCAATGTTTATGTATGAACCTATCTGGCGTAGACTGAAGTAGACACAGGAAAAAGTGTAATACACTGATTTGTATTAGTGCTGTGGTAAGAAAATTAATAATGAAATACATTAAAAATAGAAAGTTACAACAGCCCTAAAAATATAAATAACAATAAAAGGCGCCTACTTATAATAAAATATCACGGACAAAACCATAACTATGAAATAAGTTTTACGCCACTGGCCGGTCTGGTCCGTATTTTTTTTTTTTTAAGCTAACTTACCAAGAAGTGTCCGACAATACTTTTCAGTCTATCCAGCCAGCTATTGCTATCTTCGATGACATAAAAGAAATTTACATGTAAATCAACTCCACTGTATTTATATGCATATATTATTTTAGAATAGTTTAGTTGTGAATAAGAATATTCATTGTATTTTTATATATATATATATATTAAAAATTGAGGAGGGTACGTCGCCTGAATCCTGGTAATGTCAGTTCGACTGCACAAAAACTACATTATTTTGATGTTGCATTTAGCCCACTATTTTTTTTAACGCACCAAATGCACTCTAAAAACCTGATTTAAAAATTTTCGCCTGCGGCGCGATTATTGGGAGGCTCTGCCCCCCAACCCCCCTAGTTTTTCTGCAAAGGTACAAGGTAGAATTTTTGCCCGTCCCGGACAAGATCTCTGTAGACGCCGTTGCCTGTGGGTATTCTTAGTTTGCCACGGCATATCCAAGGGCTCGCCTGAAAACGTGTTTTGGGCCACCGAATTTGGGGCAATATAGCAAAAAAATATCGCCATCACGTGGGTGCATGGGCGCCCGCAGGAGAGGGCAAGAAGGCAGTTGCCCCCCCCCCCCCCCATGGCCCTCAGCAAGCAGAAGTGCTAATTTGCTCTTATTTGATTGGATTGATTGGATATTGCTTTACGTCTCATATTTATGCAACTTGGCTAATCGGGACGAAGGGGGGGGAGTAAGGGATGACGCGGGGGGACAAGGGGTGGGCAGGCCTGTTCTGGTCAGAACCAGCCACAAGCATATGGGGAGGGCAGGGGTTCCCCCACGTCGTGGTCGTCTCCGTCTGTGTCATCATCTGTCTTTGTCGTCGCCGTCGGGGAGGTAGTCGTTTTTGGTTTATTTGGATTAAGGACGCGTCAACCGTTAGGCCATAATGCACCACTCTAGCCTGGGGGGGGGGGGGAGAGGAGGGGCCCATGCTGGTCAAAACCAGCCACAGGAAGGGGAGGAAGGGGGGTTTCTCACGTCGCGGTCGTCATCGTCTTTGTCATCGTTCGTTGTGTCATTGTCATCGTCGCCGGGGGGTCGTCAAGGGAAGGGGGCAAAGTCCCCGACGACGATTGCCAGAGCTCGCCTCTAGGTTCGAGGAGTAATATACTCCCCGCTTATACTAGCTGATGTTTGCGAGGTGGACTTTTTCTCTTGAATCGCCTTTTACGATTGGAGGTAGTCAAAGGGAAGGGGTTCCCCGAACACGACCCAGAGCTCGCCATTAGTTTCAGGGAGTGAAACTCCCCTATTCACGGGCCAAACCGCGAGAAGGTGTCGAGTTGGAACTTGATGTCTGGATTTATAATTTAACTTGTACAATCGATTTCTTTACTGATGAACGTTTGTTAAATTGAATGATTGGCAATTTTCTGCGAGATAAGTAGCTTATTCTGTCTTTTACCTGCAATAGTTCGTCTTGAGTTTTGAAAAGAATACCACTCCATGGAATAATGCGAATTTTAACCGTCACAATAAAAGGCTTGCGAAAGCGAAGATGTGAGTTGGGGTAAAGTCATATTATCTCAGTAATCACAAAACCTAATAACCGCCCAACTCATTGTTGGGAATCTGAAGCTTTTGACTAAAGGACAAAAAATGTGGGGGTAAATTACATAATTTTGGTATTGTATTCAGCCCACTACTCTTTTTCTAAAACCCACCAAACGCATTCTAAAAACCTGATTTTCAACATTTTCGCCTGTGGTGGCGCTATTGTTGGGGGGCTCCGCCCCCCAAGCCCCCTGTGCTTGCCCAACGAAAGGACAAATTCTGATTTTTGCCCCCCCCCCCTACCAAAATTCCTGCAGGCGTCCATGCTTGGGTGGGTGGGTATATAAATAAGGGTAAGTTGGCCCCGGGGGTTTTCAGGGGTTCAAGCCGCCACTGCATAGACAAATATAGCCTAAAGTGAGTACTCAACAAAAACCCGATCTTAAAAAAGTATGTAATTATAATTTGTACGACATGTAAAATGTGGGTCTGTTAGGTAGTTTAGTCAGTCCCTGGGGCCCGCCCTTGCAGATCCACTACAGGGAAGTTAAACCGCATTCGAATTTTATAGTTTTTTCTACTTCAAACGCTTCTAGGCGTGTTAAAGTCACTTTTTTTGTCAGAAGGACAAATGATTGCGTTTTGACACAGCAATAACTAAAGAATATTCTAATCAGATTACTGTCGTACGACAGTCAGATGCCAACGTCTGAATCTGACATCCCAGACAAACACGACTATAGCATTAGTGCTCTCAGTTGCAATGACCACGAATTCAGTGTTTCATTCTTTAAATGCAACTCTTTATAAATTGATAATCTTGATTTAGCGAAATTAAAAAAGTTGTTAACTTTTAGAAAGTTGAAACAATCTACTCGCTTGTTTTAAATTTTGAAGTTTATGCTTTCAAATCTTTATCATGGTTGCTATGAAGATCTCATATCTTGTGTAGTAATGCAAACACGTTTATACCATGTGGTTGAACGAACTGCTCTTAAAGTTGCAAATGCAACAGTGTCTTGGTCTCCCTGAACGAAGTTGTATAGTTAATTTCCTCTCGTGAATGGTTGTTTAAGTCCCACGCGACTTGGCTTCGATGCCAACACAGGAATGATCTCTAAGAGGGTGTAGGTTCGGATCCCACCCGATGCACTCGTACTATTATTACGATCACGGGCACTCACCTGTGTTGGAATCCAATAAGAGGTTGCTTGGGCGTATTGCATACGGACAAAATTATCAAGAATGTTTGTTTGATAATCATGATTAGCAAGCATTCGTATATTTACTTCTCGCTATTTTAATAGTGCATTTTGTAGACTATTAAAAAAATAATTGTGTTTAACGGTTTCAGTCCAACGATGCACATAAAACTTGACTGTCAAATCTATGAGAACACCACGTCAAAGGGGAGACAGAGCGCTTCAGCTAGTAAAAAGAGTCCCCACTGAGTCATTGCCCTTCCATGTGCAAGGGGCACTTGTGGCAGAACCTATGACATCTGCCGTGTTAGTTTTGTGATTCAACAAAACTCTTCGCGGCCCGAAATTTCTTCATAGATTTTAAGTGTTTAGCAAAATATTTGCTAGCGTCGACGACTCGACGCCGTTTCTTGTTGATATTGAATGTAATGATATTGATAAACAATAAAATAAATAAATAAAACCTTGAACTTTGATTTTTAGCAAAATATTCTTTGTAATGTGTATTTTGGTTCATGCCATGGTTGAATGATGTTAAACCTCCGCTTCTGTTGTTAAATATCGTTTGTAAATAATGAATCTGTGTCGTAAATACGAATTTGTGGTTAGTTAAAAATAATCGTATTTCTTTTAAAAAAAAGTAAATAAAAGAACTCCATTATAATGTGTTCATTACATTATTATTTTTTCTATGTCTAACTGTAGTGTTGAATTAGTAAGCCAAGCAAACAGACGAAGAAGTAAAGAGCTGAACCTTTGCTAATATGTGGGAAAAGCTAATCGGCTGAAGACGGGGCACGTGTCACCTTCATCCTAGTAACACAAATACGTGTTGTTTGCCCACTCAGCGCAACGAATACAGTGGCGTGTTTGCGAATAACACCAATACAAGTACATCATTGTGTGAATGTTTAAAGGAAGGTGTGTCCACGGCAACGACGAATCTTTCTTACCGCGACGCCTTCGACTTCAAATGCTTGCGTGTTTGTGGTCATGAGTGTAACGACTGTGTACTTACATTCCGACGTCTGGTTAGCGAGACTTTACAGAGCTGCCTGTTAAGCCTGTTGAAATGAGCTGTAAATCGCGACTTTTTGTATTTTTGTATTCGTGTGTGTGTTGTGTATTCGTTATAAAAAAGATACTCGTACTTTCTTTAGATAATTTCAATAGAAAATTTTTTGTTTTGTTTGAATTAACCTACAACGAGTATATTTATTGAGATGTTTTATAAACGCCTTGAAAAGGAGTTTCACTAGTTTGTCATAGCCTTCAGGTAAAATCAAAGTTATAACACCGTACAATTTGATTTTGGGTTGGATATAATTAAAAGAAAAGCGTCCATATTACAAGAGAAAACTTTAAACGTACGACGAGGCGTAAACACAACTGTATAAGGTATTTTCCCCCATGCAATGGCAAGGTGTTTCACATTTGACGCCAATTTACGTAATATTATTCTAGTCAAAGAATAAAGTTTATTTTTGTTAACAAACCACATCAATCGAGAAAGAAAATTGAATTGTTATGATATTTATAAAATGGGTTTAGGTTACTCATTACTGTTTTAATTGTCACCCAATAGCACTAAATCGATGTTATTTCTAACATTGAATTCAAAATGCATATTACTTTTTTTTCTTCTATAAAACTGCAGATTTAAATTACGATGAAAACATGGTTCATATCATTGCAGCACAAATAGGTTTCTAAGTTTATAAGCAAAAGTTATTTAAGTTGCACTTAAAGCAGTGATACTTCCGAGCTTCTGTTCATGATATTGGTACAATATTTAGTTTGTAATTTGAGTTTAATTTCTAATAACAAAAAAATGTCCATACATATTAATTCAGAGTCTTACCACTCGGTTACAAAAATGGATTGTGACTGGAGGAGTATAAATTGTAAGTAAGTATATTGTTTATTTAGCATATGCTATTGTAACATTGTTAGATACAGTACCCAAAAAAAGAGCACATGAACGTAATATTCTATATAATGCTACTCACTACATAGTCATACTTAAAATATGTTTAGTACATTTACGTTTGAACAACGACAGGCTATTTATACATTTTATGGCCTTTGGTATTTCATCAAATATTCTTAGTCCGAAGAAAAACACAGATTTTTGCGTTGATTTTTTGCTTTTGTGTCCAAGATTAAAATTATCTTTGTTTCTAGTATCGTATTTATGTACAAACTTTGAAAAATAAACTGGTAAATTATCGTTTTTTAGCTTGTACACAAATATTAATGTCTTGTTTTCTAGTCGTTTACGTACACACATCCATTTTAGAACTTCCAGCATCAACTAAGGTACTTCGGATACACGCCATCAAACATGATTTCGAAAATGTATTGTCATATATTCTTGAAAAATGTGTAAATTTACATCAGTGTTTTGTGCGACAACGAAGGCGTAGCGTCAATGACCGTGAGGTGTAAGTGGGTATTAAGATATTTGCTAACAGTCTAACTAGCTACACATGGTGTTCAATATTATAATAGCATAACAGTGTTGTAAAGGTAATTATAAAAGTCCCCGCCCAACACCCCTTCCTTGTAATGAGACCCACACGCTCCATGTGACCCGGGGTCAATTAAGTGACGCCTCCAAGTGATCGGGGTGATTACACTAGAGTGTTAATTGTGTGTGTGCGGAGGGAACGCCCCTCGTTTCCAATAACACAGAAGCGGCGTCAAATTACCCAACGCAAACGCATCTATCTTCAACAATGTAAACAAATGTGTGGCTGGAAGGAAGGTTTTACAACGAAGGTCGCCATTCCGCTCGCATACGCGTGGCGTACGTACTACTAGAACCTAGACGATATAGAAGGTTAAGGTTGCATTTAGAGGAATAAGAGACATAACTAAAAATGATCACAACTCATTAACCCGGAAACGTATATTATAAAAACCACTCAACTGAACTTTAAGCTGGATTACTTACTTTTATTCGCGATATTTCGGAGACTCCGTCTCCTTCCTCAAGCATCAGCCTGATTCGGGCATGGACGATACTTGAGAAAGGAGATGGAGTCTCCGAAATATCGCGAATAAAAATAAGTGACCCAGGTTAAAGATCAGTTGAGTGGTTTTTATAAGAGTTAGTTAGTTAGTTGATGTTGTTTTAGGGCACTCAACAGTAGAGTTATCAGTGCCCATGTCAATTGGATTGGAATCTTCCAAATTTTCTTTTTCCATAATTGTGGATTACCACCATGTTTTCTTCTTTCCAATGGGAGGAACGTAAGGGAAGACGCGGTGGGTTAATGGGAAGGAGTGAGGATATTGGATAGGATGGGCTAAACTGTGTGGGAACGGAGGAGTGCTCGTTGCAGCAAGGGCCGGCAAGTATGGAGACGAAAAAAGTGAAAGAAGAAAATAAATATGAGTAAGGCTGTGTGAATGAAGAAAGGTGTGATTAAAAGTTGCGCGAGAGCTCTCTTTGCAACACGCACCCCAACCGGCCAGAGCTCGCCCTTAGTTTTGGGGAATACACTAATCCCCTACTCACAGGCTAAACCACGGGAAGGTGGCGAGGCATATTATTAAAGTATATATATGATGTTCTTTCTAAGTAATTTTCACCGTTTTGTAATGAGATATAACAAAAGTACCACTCATAAACAATTTGAAAGACAACCCAAACATCTTGATAAACTAAATTTTGGAAAATATACAACAACCGAACCAATTACAATTTACAATCATCTATAATTTTAACATAATTTTTGAAATTTTGTAGAGGAATGTTATGTTAACCGAGTCAACGAGTAACGATATGTGAAGGCCCAATGACAAAACTGACCGAATTCCATCGAACCTAAGGACCTAAGCCACCAACATCATAAGCAAGCGCGGTGTCAAAGATTTTTTAGAGGCATTATCCTTCTTTGTGAATCAACTTAATGATGGTCATTAAAGAAATAAAAAATATGCCAGGATAAGAATCAACGTTATATAATGTTTTGCACATCCAATTGGCGAATTGTAATGGTTGTTGCTGTTGTGTCGCAAACGTATTGGTAGAGGACCGCCTTGAATGGGACGAAACCCACGCACAGAAATCCTTCAGCCAATGAATGAGCCGCCGACTGTGACGCAACGCAACGCAACGCAACGCAGACGTCTATAACGTCGAGCGTGTGTGCGTGTCAATAATTTCTCTCGTACGACCTGAATTGAGACACGGTCCGAGGTCGCTTCGCTTGCAGAGGTGATAAATCCATCTTATGAATAATATAATATCGCGCCACCTGGCGTAGGCATCGAAATACGATTCACTTATAATTAAGTAGAATAGAAACACAAATGAAATGAAGATCATTTCCAACGCAAATCAAGATCATTTCCACGGGGCAAAGGGGAGCTATTATTGGCGAGTCTGCTGTATGATGAATGTGATAAACAGCAGGCAGTACAGGTACCTGGTTGCATGGGAGAGAAGTGTTTTAAAGTCAATTTAAAACACCTGTGTGCTGACTTTGTCGAAATGAATTCATTTAATTCTAAATGAAAAATTTTGGTCCTTCATTATTTGTTATTATTTTATGCATTATATTGCATTGTATAAAGTATACATAATTTCTGTAAAGTAAGCAAAATAAAAATAAAAAATTGTATCTTAAACTCTACCCACTAAGTTATATAACTGATTTTTTTATGAGGAACTTTGTTATGATTTTTTTTTTTTAGTTAGGAGCTCCGACTAATTTTACTAAGAAGGCAATTGGCGACTGGTATATAGTTAAATAATGTATAGTATAATACATCAAAGTTAATTTTTCATAACGCAGTCTCACGTAGTCTGTGACAAAATAATGATGGGACCTTATGTCAAAATAGCAGCGTTTTAAGATTTCGTGTGACCCAAAGACAACCTTTAAAAAGTTACTGATTAGATTTAAACGTAACTACAAAATACAATAATTCGAAAGCATCGTAGATATGATGAGTAGAACTTATAATTATTTATAACAAGCACTGGTACGGGTGTCCCCAGAGTAGGGAGCGCAGCTAGATAATCATCAGATTACCCAAGAAGAACACAAAATAAAATAACATCTTTGGTGGAGGTGCCGAGTACGGAAAATTTACACTTTAAAAAAAATAATGATGACCCCAGTCCCCAAGGGTCGACAATTACATTCCGTACGACATTAAGGATAAAGAGACGAAAAATAAAAGACGGAAGATAATGACAAACATTACAACCACAAGTTTTACAAAAAAAAATCATGTTGTTTTTCTTTTTTGATAATTTTTTTCTCTTTCTTTCTTCTTTTTCTTTCCTTTTTTATATTTGGTTCATTAAATAATTACATTTAATATCCTTTTTAAATTTGTTTCCAAAATTATCGTGTTATTAATGCAGTGTTTTTGTAATACAACTCATTCAAATATTTACTTAACTGTAGTTCATCGTTGGGTCTGCATTTATGTAATTATATTTATTTAGTTGTTCTCCTTTGTAAATCCGGTTTTAACTGAATAAAATAGACGTCAAATCAAAATTAATAAATAAATAAAAACTTCCTGGTCTACCATTGTTGTATGAAGTAAGTCGAGGATACGAACGCACATTTCCTCTTGAAAGTACAGTAACATGATTGGTAATAGAAAATATAATCGTAATTCATAACTACAGAGCAACTGTAATGATACATTAGTCACGTATATTCGAAATCCAATTAACCGCGTATCTTGTTCTGTATGTTTTCAAGTCGCAAACTACCAAGGTGTCAAATAATTGAACCCATTATTACCGGTTGTCTTCCGGCCCTTTGTGTGGTTTCCATCAGATGTTAGCTTTCACATATCGCTCGCCACAACTACCCAACAATCAAAATATATCTATACCCCGAAATAATTCGTGGTCAGATTTGATGTTTCGTTTCACTGAGTCGAACATTGATTATCGATGATTGATCGATTGTTTCGGTGAGTCGATCATGTTCGGTACTCAATGGAGAGCGAAGTCTTGACCCACGACCGACACAACATGGAATTCCTTAGGTCGATTGCGTGAATGCACGATCAGTCATAACCAGGTTGAGACAGTGTATTCACTCAGATATTTTTATAACTTTTCTTTTTATATGGTAAGTATTTACCGACTTGAATTTTCCGCTTGTCACATAGTCCGATTATTATTGCAACATGAAGTAAATTCTTTGTACCATTTAAAAATAAGCTGAACCCAAACTTTACACTTAATTATTATATTACCTGGAGCAACAGACCAATTTAGGTGCGACATTATAATAATCTCCTGTGTGAAAATATAACAACCAAGACGTTTACGTTTAAGCGATAATTCTTCAAGTAGGTTACTTTTTAATTATTTAATAATTACTATAACAAGGCAAATTAGATAATTTTTAGCGTACCAGGCGTGCTAACCTGAACTAAAAAACTTGCTTGTGAATATTTTCTTTGGTTGGTAAGGTTTAAGTCATGCAATGAAAGCAGACGCACCTCGCCTTCAGGCGACGCCATAGCAATCTTAGATTTGTGATGTTCGTTCATTATGTCACGGTTTTATTTTCGAATTTATGATACTGTTTTAAATGCGCCTTCAACTATCAATTTGAGTCGAGCGTACGTGTGTGTTGCAGCGAAAAAAGGGCAGTTAAGCCCGATAGACCTGCAGGTGGACCAGAATGTTTATTATGAATTTCATGGTTGAGCTTAACTGGTTTTTGCCATTTTTATGCAACAATATTTCAAGCCTAGTGATACAATTATCCCATATTACTGCGTGAAAAATAAGTTACTAGAGTGTACGCTATATCGGTCCTATAATTATAGAATAATAAGCAGCAAACACAACTCAACAGTTGAGGGCAATTCTAGAGTGACTAGAGTCACGTATTTGGAAATTGCAACACTTTTTATACGCGTTCAATAATTAGTCGCCGATTAAATTAAAACCAGTGCAATAAAACACAAAATAATTATAAACGACACCACAAATCAGCCTTTTACTACTAAGATTAATTGAATGCACTTAACAATAAGAAATTCATTTTGAAAATATTGTATAAATAACTCGTAGCTAACATCCTTCACTAACTACTCGTTACCATAGTACTTATTTTAACAGTTAAATACTTCTTCAAATATGTTGTTGGTACTAGTCAGTAATAATTGATACACGCTTAGTAAAATGTAATTAGTAATATCACTTGCCTTTAATACCGTTCCGAGTTTACGACGTCACCCACAAATCAGGGTAAAACACTAACTGATTATGGTTCCATTATGGCCTGATTACCCAAATGTCCTCGGAACTGGCTAAAAGTATGCATAGACCATTGTTCGTGCCTCATTTCAAGATTCAAATGCCCAAATGTCACCACTTTTTATGAGATTGTCTGTTTTGCCGAGAGAATATAATTTCTTAGGCATCTGTTTTTTCTTTCCTTTTTGAGATTCTTTTCAATTACCAGATAATTTAGTAACAATTAGTGCAGTTACCTCCGTAACGCTGCATACATATTAGCTAGCTACCAACAGGTTAAATTAATTACTCAATGTCAAATTAATTACCATTGTAATAAGTCATCCATAACTTGTTTTCTGTGCTGTAACATGCATCCGCGATAAAATTAAAGTAAATTTGGTCAATTCTCATGTATTCAATCTCGTAATCTGTATTCAACACAAACACACAACAAAGTAATACGCGTTATTGGCAACGTATAGCACAGATTACAAAGACTGCGTCAAATGATAATGTATAGCAACCAATGAGAACAATGTGTTTCATGTGGAGATCACGCACATAGTAATAACAATGTCTGATCTTGGTTGATAAAAAAAGTATTTTTAAGGCACAGTGACCTAGATTAACAAAACCCAATGTTTGCCATTGTTTTGGCCACAACCGCAGTCAATTATTATTAATTGCGATTTGTGAAATAATAAACTCAAATCAGCTATTGTAATATTATGTAAACCAGATGAACAATTTAGATTTTAATGTTGTGTTCATATCGCGTTCAAACAATTAACTCGATATTTAAGTATCAAAACTTGGTACTACCTATACCTAAACCATGTCCATTATTGAATGCGAGACTAAGCGCCGAACCTGTTTCAATGATGAGCCAACCCGGCGCTTCCACCAAAAATACCAACTCACGGCGATATTTTTGTATTCTTCTTCGTCGATCTGTTGTATAAATAGCTTTACTCGCACTTATGGGTACTAACGTACCAATGCTTTTAGTTATACAAGGATTAATTACATTAAAGAACACTTGGTTTGAGCAAACGATTAGCGCTTTCAAATAGAGAAAAAAAAAATTAGAGTCGTTACAAAACATTTTCAAGTCTATTTTATTATTTCTCCAAATACCATTGCATTCCAATGCATTCCATCCAATGCAGTTGAAGGTGAAGTGAAGTTATTTATTTGAAGGTTCTATTCGTTCTATAAAAGCTCGATCACTCTAAATAAATTGAAATCACGGATTAGGCATACACATTTTGCGGTAATTTTGTTGGAAAACGTCCAACAATTATGTCGTCGTCTGCATAAAATAAAATAACTAGGACAACGCTAAAGTCCCGTCGCGTTGATGGATGAGCTTTTTTGTAAGTTTTTAGTTTGCGTGGGATCTATTTACTTATCAAGTGCCTTTTGAACGCATTGTTGGTGATTGTTGTCAAGTTTCTATTGTTACTTGTAAATTGTCATTATAAACCTAAAAAAACTCATATTAAAACCTTTATTCTATGGATTATGGCTAACTTTTTCAACTTTTTCTTTCAAAAAGCAATACATCACCATTACCTTAATGTCCATGTGAAATATGAACGTTGTAGCCCCACCCGTTTGGTCGGAATCGGCCCAAATGTCACGAAAATATCGCACTAAAAATCGAAGAAAATCGTAAAAGTACGATATTCATGAGAAATATTTCTTCGATTGTACCCAAAAACGTAGAAAGTCTAAGTTCAGAGATTTCGAAGGTCCCCTCCAATTTTCATCCAGATCGCATATGCCGTTTGCCCGGTAGAGAGCGAACAAACAGACAGAAAAACAAACAAACAAAACAAACAAAAAACACCCGAGCTAAATTTTTTGGGGGTCGGTGAAATTGAAGTCATCGCTTCGCTCATCCAACAATTTTCGTAATTCAAAATAAAATGTATGAATTTGTATATATGTATTATGAAATAAGATAACGTAGCACGTTTTAGACCCTCACTATCTCAAGGCGAAATCGGTGCTGCAAAATTCTAACGGCCACGAAAAAACTATAAATAAAGTAGCATGCTAACAATCTTGATCATTATGTTCGTATGTATTTTGATAAGAAATACTTAAAGAATATTATATGTCATCTGTGACTGAAGTGATTGTAATTATTTAAGCTTCTCTTTATGTAATTTATGACAATTTTCTACATTGTTAATCAACTAGCAGATTGAAATATTAATTAATACTATTGTAAAAGATTAAATCAATCTGCTAACCATTGATTTGAAATTACTGATATTGTTGAATTGTTCGTGTTACTTGGTCATTAATTATTATCTGCTCTAATTTAAATTATTCAGCAATGTATGTGTGCCGATACAGTAACAACATTCTGTGTTTGTGGCTCTAATGATGTGTTTGTTTGAGACTGGACGCGCACGCGCTCTCGACGCCTCCCACGTCGCCTGCTCGATTTGAAAGTTCTGCCGTTCCAATTAAAAGAATAGCCGGTGCATTTAGTTAGCAGGTTTTCGTAGCTCCGACATTATTTATGGCCAGACTTGGCGAGCTCTAGCATTTCGCTAAAATGGCAACGGCTTTTTTTAAACAAAGTCTACGTAACACGGTATCCAAGTGACTTGCAGTCGGAGGATTTTTTGCTACATTGATGAGCTGTATCCTGAAAACAATCATTCATACTTATTCTAATTCTACATTGAGAGAACGAAGATACGATCCATCAAATCGTTTCAGCGAACGATTAAATTATTTATATGTTCTTTGCAAATTATTTACGTATTTTATCAAGTTGTTATCGAGTGTGATCCACTCATCCTGGAACGCAGTAAAGGCATTCGTATGATAATGCCGTCACACGAGTCGAGTTGACAAGTTACTTTGTCGCCATCACTTTACGAGCCAGACCCACCCGACCAACGATCCCATAGAATAGACAATAGTTGCGTCTTTGCCATTGAAATGTTTGGCATTCTGATCTCACACATGTCTAGGTAGGGTAGGGCGTAGCCTAGGATCGTCTGGCTGGAGAATTTTCACTACGTCTGATTGGAGAAGTTCTCACTGTTCGGTAATTTAGTAGTTGTGTTGTGTGAGCCGGCGGCAGACACTCGATCACACGTCCCGACGTGGCTTCCGCATCAGACTTCCGTTAGATAGTGGCAGAACGTTTGTTGATATGCCTTGAGTCACATCAATCTCGGCCGAGTTAAGACGTTGCTTCTTCGTGTTTATCAACCTGGGGTGTGTGAACTTTCCTCGGCAACTAATTGCTTGGATCCATCTCTCATCAATTAAATAGAGACATTAAACTCCCATTAGGGAACAACATCATCAGGTAACTCACTGGCTACACCTCCGGGACGCGAGCCGCACCTGTTGGCTACGTTTCGCGGAGAAAAAAAAACTAGAGAGAATAATTATGAGTTAAAGACCAAAAGCGATTTTTAAGATTTTTAATAAGCGGGAGTAGCCTAATCAAACGCCCAAGGTTTCCTCTCGTAGCTAGTAAATATAGGTACCGGACGCTTCTGGGAGCACCTGTCACTCGAAACATCGCAGAAGCGAATTCATTTGTTTTCTTCTACTGGGTTTGGTGGTCCCTTCAGGGTCATGCAGTTAAAATGATACTCGACCAGATTAATAGTCACCTTTGTTTTATGTTGTTTTTTGGAGGAGACCTAACATCTCTTTTTATCTACGAGGCTACCTTCTTCTAGATGTGCTTTGTTTAAAAAAAATAAATAAAAGGAAATGTTGAAATGTAATTATTGTATCATGGTATTATTACTAAGATCCAAGGCCACAATCCCAAGCAGTTTGTTTTCTTTTTGTGGAAGATTACTTAATATTTACTAGAAATATAACACTCGTTTGTGAAGGAAATTAAGTTTGAAAACTGAAAGATTCATTGTCTTTTAGGTTAATATGTAAGTAGTAGAATTTGTTTTATATTTTTACGTAAAACGTAAATTAATACATACACAAGATTAGCACTCTAAAATATGTATATTGATCACCTAATGCACACATTGTATATACCGTTACACTAAGTTATACCATATGGAGTTCACTTCAAATTTATCATATCATTGAAATCACTCAAGAAAAGTTCGTGTGAACTGATTTTCTAACAAGTAGCAAATGGTGGCATAGTACCGTTAATTAAATTTAAGAAAAATGTTTACACAGTCTTATATGTTTATCACCAGATGGCAGAATCACCATTCACCAAATAATAGCATATAAAATATATCCGACCCCATTCTTAAGAATTTAGTAGTAATATAATACTAAAAAGTAAAAACATCTTGTAATAAATAACCGAAAACAAACATAACCTCAATCACTTCGTTTTTTTTATAAACTAGCTACTACATTTTCCATTAACCTTCAGACAAGAACCTGTAATCATACACCATATTTTGGCAGAATCGGGTCAGGAAATTTAATCTAAAGATAAACCGTTCATCTTGAAATTATTTCCCCAAAACCTGCAAGTGTTTAAAACCACTATAACGTTGGTTGTTGTTTTATTTCAATTGTTAACCACAAACAAGCGACCATGAACAAGAATCTACTAATCTCGACACTACAAATCATCGGAGTCTGCTTATGCGGGAGTAGTTGCTAGGTGCTCTGCGTTCAGTAGAAAGTAATCGGTTAAAACAAGTAGCTCATCAACGCTACTGCAGAAATGAATATTAAAGAGCAACTTACCAACGTGTATCATGCAAACAAGTGACCTATTGGGAGATAATTAACGAAGGTAAATCCGTGATGCACAAAATGGTGTTGCTATGCTATAGATTAATTATCACATTGAAAAACTGACGAAAGATAATGTAATTCAAGTCGCTCAACTTATTAATTCTACAATGCATTGATTGGTGCAACAAAACTCTCATCTCCGGGACGAACAGCTGTTCAGTGCAAACTAATCAGCTGTTTTATTTAGTAAGATCAGATAGTAATTCTGAAAGCTGGTTACAGCTGTTTTTCAAATAGTTATGTATTAATTTTAATTTATTTAAAAAATTAAGTATATTCAATGCAGTTATAAAAAGTGATTTAAAGGAGGACAAACATAAAACTAAGATAAAATAAATACACACGAAATAATGAAAAGTAAATAAAACAAATTTCGAAAAATTTATATCTGTAAAAAGATTCAATATAATATATGACTGATAATAAATAAATAAACTAAATACATATTAAAAAAGTGAAATTAAAAATCAAAAAACAGAAACAAACATTACAAAAGCGAAACGAAAAAATTAATCAAAACGAGTATTATACGATTCCACACAAACGAGTAAAAGGACTATATATTTCAGAGATCGCATTTTAGCATAGCAATTATCTATTCAAATAACATTTCGACAACAAGATTTGGTGTACTTCACAGTGGATTATAATACAAGAAAAACTTGAAAGTATGCAATAAATAAATATTCATGATAATATGTTGATTCTAATTGACTATTTATAGAATTTGCTCAAGTGAAGATGATCTACTTGTCGGTTCAACGGTGTTAATATTCTTTCGAGTTTAACTTTACAAGCAGGAAATCGTTATTTATGCATTGGAATCCAAATTATGTGTAGAAGATTCTTTAGAATCTGGTTTTATATATTGTATTGCATTGAAATTTGTTATGACTTTAAAATTAAGCTTAGGTATTAAGTACTGCAAACTCCATGTCCATCAGTGTCATGTTTTCTTGGAACCAAAAAAATGTATACAAGAATGTTATGCTCACTAAATAAATCCAAATAAGCATTCGTAACCAGTTACATAAAATTTGCAATCCACATTTTAAACCCAAGTTGGTGATGTAATCAAGTGGAGCACTTTTTCTGCGTATAAAAAACTTGATATTTAAGTTAAAAAACATGTTGAAAACGAATTAAAAACTGGTTAAATAAAACTTTTAAAAAAGAATGTCTTCATCATATGTTTGACAGTCTTTATAGCTAATTCAAATTCATCTATTCATCTTTAACAGGTTTCTAAGAGGTTTTGTCGCTGGTGTTTAGTTATGTTATGGCGGCTATTTATTTTTAAAGGAATAGAGTAAAGTAAAGAATATTGAGTTCTATAATTAGTTCTATTAGTTTGGCGTTTTGTGGCCGCGGCAGACTAGGCGTTTGGCTTGTCTAATAACCGTGGCTTTCGCTCTTCAAGAAACACGTTTAGTTTTTCCATCGCTCACCAATCACGATAAGTCTCGTTGCATAAACATTAGATCAGTAATATTGAAGTGTATGTTTGTACGATGCTGCCAAAAGCAATAAAATAGTTTGTATCGTAGGTAGATACAAGTTACTACAAAATAAACAACCACATCAATGTGCAAGATAAAGGGCAAGGATCAACTGTGTTCACAGACACTCAACAAGCTGTGTACATCTAATTAAACTTATATTAAATGCATTTAACATTCGCGTTGCATTCCGAGAGAATTTATTTTTAGTTGCAGTGTGGCTTCTTATCGTGAAAGTTAGCTGTTTCAATTAATTCAAATGGAAATGTATTTGGAGCATATTTGGTTTTGTGGTAATGATTATTATCTTGTTTTGGGAATATAGACAATCATGCGCTTCATAAAAATCGTATTTATTCGACAAGAATCATGTACATAATGTCATCGCCAAACAAATTTGAACGTATGTGAAACAAAATGTTTTCAAAACATAAACAGAACCAATAGCTTAAACCGAACATTAAAAAATTGTGTTACTGGAAGTAAAGCTTCTATGTAACACGATAACTAGCTAATTTTGCGTTTTCAGATTGGTTATGAATCTGATGCACACCGGGTGAAATTAATGGCAACATTATTGACCAAGGAATCCGTGTATAAAACTATTTTAGACTTTTTTTTACAACAACAAAAATATGTTCATATTATAATATGCAAAGCAAAATTATTATGTTCTTCATATAAATATACTTTGACTTGATAAATATTGTAAAATATTCGTAACTGTGCTAAAAACGTTGGTAGCAACGGAAATGGGTCACTGTTACGCCACGATATTCTGATGCCGAGAGGTTCGGGTTCTATGCTCACCACCAGTACCTGGCTTGTAATATAGGGGGTTGCAAATGCTTAGAGGGAGTTTGAGTCGTGAAGTGACCGAAATTGTCAGTCCACTACAAAAATACTCCACTAATAATCATCAACGGTATACCATAAGACTTAAAACACAGATGGCATTCCGTTACTTAGGTGTGTGCGCATCCAATGACACACAGTATTTTGCTGTTTTCTAAATGTTAGACTTTGTTCAACGAGATTAATTTTTGTGCGAGAAATTCAGGAGTTAAAGGTAGATTTAGTAGACCGGGTTCGCTAGTACTAGATTCGAATACCGGGCAGAGTTATTATTAGTTAAAAGTAAAGATCATTCCTAACCATTCTTTAATTTTGTTAGCAGTTTCTAGCGCTTTCCACTTTCCACTAAGGGTTTTCCGGCAAATATAAGAAACGATGAAATACATTACTATTGGAGAGCAGATTTAACAACTAACTTGAGATTACTAAACTAATCAATTAAAACAGCTCTTTTTTAAAACTCATTACAGTGTTAAATGATGTGTGTTATATAAAGTGGTGCAATGTACATAAAAAACAAGAACACAACGTAATTCGAATGCCGACTTTCTATAAACGGGAGGAACGGGCTCCCTAATTGGCAGTGGTCAATTTAAATCGATGTATTCTAGAACCGACTACTTTGTACAGTATGTACAAATAATCTTTTCGGCGACAGAACACTGTGTTTACGAGTTATTAGCAATGATTGAGATTACCGGGTGGTCATGGACCAATTTAAAATGCATATTCACTTGAAGGAGATCTTTTATGTACATATTAGCATCTTGGTAAGTATAAAATGTTCAAATACGACGATACAGTGGTATGTCTTGACATGCGTGAATAGTGCGTAGCCTACCTTATCTAGGAAGGTCCTCCTAAAAGATTCCCGGGTGTATTTCGTGACGCCATCAGCAACAAGCAGGGCTGAACATTGCCTCAACAACGAGGTACGTAGCCTATCCCTGATGCATTCCTCTTCCATCGCCGTCATCTTCATCGCCGTGACCGGCGTCGCCGGCGCCGTCGTGACGCCGTTCTGATCGGCATGGTCGTCGCGGCCGGTCAGCGCCGCCTTATCTGTCGCCTCCGACATGGGGCTTACGCACAACACTTCACTGCACAGAGTAACGCATTCGCCACCACATAAACAAACACGAGATTGTGACAACTAGTCGAAACGAAGTGTATAAATCCACTGGTGCGAGCGACTAGACGAGGACGCACTCGCTACGCATGTATCGCACGCAACGATCTGGCACAGATGTCGAGTTACGAGTAGAAGTTAAAAAGTTATAAAACTCAGTCCCACACGTGAATGTCTGATTAGACAGAGTAAAGCAAGGATGCTAGGTGTAGCCCGCAACCCACGGACCCTCGGTAGTGACTGGTGCGGTGCGGTGGACGATCCAGTCGCGCGGCAACCTACCCTAGGGCAGTCCAACCTACGTCACACGTACGCACACTTCACCTGACGGTGACGTCACCTACACAAATTACAGCTAGGATCGCGGGAGTCACCTGATCGGGATATTATTCACACCCCCTGAGTCTGACGCTCGAACATTCAGGTCTGTGTGTCAATGTCGTCGCTCACATTTATTACACTTACATAAGAAAGTGTTCGGGATAGTTTATTTATTCTGAGAAAATAATTATTCTGAAAGGTGTGGATAGAGTTTTTAACACCTTGAACGATTCGTTGAAAAGTAGCCAATGGATGAATGAATGCGATAAATGTATGTTCCGCGCACGGGCGGACGGTAGACGAAAGACAGACCGACTCGTCTCTCTTCGACGCCGAATCTTCAGGGAAAGTGAGAGTCAACTTTGGATCACGTCTTCCTGACAACACCTTGATAGACACTGAAATCATCTTGCTTTTGTTGAGCGAGCGTAGTATGTAAGCATGTAAAGTAATTTTACTAGGAAGCTTCGCAAACGCTTTTTCAGGCGCGTTGTTGGATGAGCGTATTTTTTTTAACAAAAAAGCGTAAAATTGCGATTTTCATGAGAAATAATTTTTCGATTACGCTCAAATTTCACACGAATATATTAATTCATAAAATTAACGTTCTGTGAAAAAATCATTACAATCGAATAAAGCATGTAGGTGTTATAAGTCGAAGAAATACTTTAAAAATCGAAAAAAATCGTAAAATTGCGATTTTCATATGAAATAATTTTTTTATTGCGCTCAAAAACGTGGCAGTTCTAAGTTCAGAGATTTCGAAGGCCTTCACAAAATTTTATCGAAATTGGAGTATCGGCTTAGTCGGAATCGTGTGGACAAACACAAAAATACAGAAAAAACGAAAAAAAACATTACGGATTTTTTTCTCCAGTGTGGTGAAATTGAATCTTCGCTTCGCTCGCTACGCTCATCCAAAAATCAAATTTTACGCAACTTTTAACTGTTTATGTTCAGCAAGTGGTACGGACGTTCATGGCTAAAAGATATTTTATCATATTATGTTTATCAGACAAGTTACATAAGATTAGTTGACGCAGATCTTTTGTGGTAAAGGTGAACCAAATATGACAAAACTACCATTTTTTTTTAAAATTAAACACCGATCATTTGCTATGCCAGTCACTGGTTGACAACGCTTGGAGGAACCTTTCTTCAAGTCAGGGAACTTCGACAAGGTTTCACTACGCCAATATGTCAAAAAATGTTTTATAACTAGTGAGTAATGTTTAGTCACAAATTTTTAATAAATGAGCGTTTCAAAACCATAAGTTTTCCCCTTCAGATCAAGGTAATAAGGCTAACTGGAAAGCGAATGACACTGCAACTAGATATCTAGATATCCACGATAATATATTCGGTTCTATCAAGTGCTAAGTGATCAAGGTTGTTACCAAGTTCCTCTTCGGGCGTCTAGTTTGGCCCGAGAATGCTGTTACTTCGTGCCTCTCCACATTCTAATCACAGGCTTCAGAATCGTCACTTTTTCTAGCTTAGCAGACTGAATATTTTGCAAGGAAGTTAAGTAGGTGGTATCACGTCTGCTTCTCAGAAACAATGAAATACGGGCTTGATTTAAAGTGTGTTTTAAGATGGATTTCTTGGAAGTAAATATTTGTACTGGGCTAATGTACACTTGCTTCTACTTGTGTTTGTTTTAGTTAGTGGTGCCTGAAGTCTTACTTAGTCATGAGATGATGAGTGGACGATACACGACCGATAATGATGAGAAATGAGAGAAAGGGTAGCCATACATCAGAATGTAGTCGGCTACTGACGAATGTGAAAAGGGATTGTTTTGTCGTTGACCTATACACCTATTTATATTTATATTTGATTGGTTTTAATGTAGTAAATTAAATTTTAATCCATTTTATTTCAACTTTAACATGCAATTTAGATAGGTTTTCGTAATATATATTGACTTATTGTACATTGTGTTTTTAATATTACCATTCTGAAATTTGTTCAATCAATGTTTGTTTGTTTTTTTGCGTTTATGTAATCTTGTAGTTTTATTTACTGCCTTCCTTCAGCTGAATAGGATAGGCGTTAAATTTATTTTTGAAGAGAATAATCGAGCAGATCAGTCGACAAGAACGGCTTATTCAAACTCTTACAGCCACCTCACTATAACGATGCCTTGTAATCAGAACTTGCATTACTTGCAAGTCACTCACTCATGTGGTGACACTACAGTGACAATTAAACAGTAATGAAATTAATTTTAAATACATTAAAAATGTATTTATTTTGTTTATCAATTGTATATGAATTTAAAATTGACGAAGAAATTCCTCCTTTTCAACCTTAGAAATTATACATTCATATATCATGTTAAATATACGCTAAAAAGTAATTAAAAACTGCGACGCTAATTTTAAATTATGACTGTGGAATGTTATGTCAACATGTCAATAGTGCGGGGAGAGGAATTCAAGTAAAACCCAGAAAAACATGTCCACAGTGCGCTTAGTGGTAGCCTCGATGCTGCAATGCTTGGTGTATCTCCGAGTGTACACACTATCGCCCAGGATCATCTGAATCAATCAAGTTAAGAGTTACTTCAAAACAGAAGTAATTGATTGTTATTGCACAAATAGTTTATCATCAACGTAGCGAGAAAAGGTTGGGTGTAATGATAACTTTTTGATAATAAACGATTGCAGAAACGGTCCTTCCAAAAATAAATTTTACTCGCTTACACAAACAGACCCATGAAATGTCTTATTTAGACAGTTAAACGCATTGCATCTCATCATTTACAATACGTGACTCTTCCAGGAACAATTTACACCCAAGATCACTTCTATTCGCTTTGTGTGCTAAGGAAATGTATATTCTCCATTACAAATAACACAAGTACGGTAGGAGAGTTCACAAATTAGGGAGCGAAGCTGACCGATATTATAGAACGTTTGATTTACTCAATACACGTCTTTCAAGCGTTGACACTTCGTTGGTGGAGGTGCCGGGTTTCAAGCGTTGACACTTCGTTGGTGGAGGTGCCGGGTTCAGAGTCTAACTTAAATAAAGTAAATGTCACACCGCTTCCTGACCCCTAGTTTCTCCAAAAACATTCTGTATCATGTATCATGTATCAGACAGACGAACGGACGGAAAGAAGTGACGAACCTCTCTAATTCAACATTCCAAGCTTGTTTAATCTTAGAATGTATATTTGGATGAGCAAAGCGAAGACTTCAATTTCACTGACCCCCAAAAAAATTTAGCTCGGGTGTTTTTTTTTTTTGTCTGTTTGTTCGCACTTTACCGGGCAAACGGCATATGCGATTTTGATAAAAATTGGAGTGGACCTTCGAAATCTCTGAACTTAGACCTGCCACGTTTTTGGGTACAATCGAAGAAATATTTCTCATGAATATCGTACTTTTACGATTTTTTTCGATTTTTAGTGCGATATTTTCGTGACATTTGGGCCGATTCTGACCATCCGGGTGGGGCTACAACGTTCATATTTTACATGGACATTAAAGCAGTGGTGATGTATTGCTTTTTGAAAGGAAAAGTTGAAAAAGTTAGCCAGAATCCATAGAATAAAGGTTTTAATATGAGATTTTTTTAGGTTTATAATAACAATTAACAAGTAACAATAGAAACTTGACAACAATCACCTACAATGCATTCAAAAAGCACTTGCAAAGGAAAAGTGGTCCTACGCAAACTAAAAACTTACAAAAAAGCTCATCCATCAACGCGACTAAAAAAGCGTTCGCGAAGAGGCCAAGTTAAATAAATTTTGTTCAGGAATGCATGTACATATTTATGTTCGGTTCAGGCGAAACAACGTTAGAGCTGAGGATTTGGATGCAGTCAAGGTGGCAAAGTGATTTCCTAATGTAGCAGGACAGCCATTGGCTTGGCATTTCTTTAAACTTATAAATTTTCAGTTATTAACGCTTGACGGTCTTTGTACAACTTTTATATTGTGGTGTATGGAATAAGTAAACAGATACTTTTGAACCGACATTGCAACAAGTAACGTAACAACATTAGTAAAATCTACCATTCAGAATCAGTTTTGTAGCCTAGTTGGTAGACAATAAATGAAGATTAGTTAATCACAATTCATAGTTAAGGGAGAATCCAAAATAGTAAGCGAAGCTACTTAACAACAAAATGTCGAAGAAAGATACACAATTAAAATTTCGCACAGCGTTGATCACTTTTGGTGGAGGTGCCGGGTTAAATGAGATTCCCATTTAAGTGAGTGACATAAATGGCAAGAACATTCTGTATCATCCTTGTTGAAGGGTGTTACGTGTGTCAGTCGGAGGTCATGTTCAGTTTGTATAGAGAAGTGTAAAACACGCGCAGACGGACGGACAAAAAAGTGTTGAATATAGGGGATTTCCCACTCGTAATTTCTTTAAGAACCCTGTTCGGGGTAAAATCTACAATAAGTGAATTTTTCTCTTGATGCACCTGTCGTTCGATCCAGCACAAGTCCAAGACCCTACGCAGCCTACTGGAAATCTCAAGGCACAACTGATCACATAGACCGACGAGTAGATCACGTATAGTAAAACAATTTACGTCCAAGTTGACATAATTGCGTGATATTTCTCATAAACTGTTTACCTCGTAACGCAGGCGTCACGATTCATGTGGGCGAGCTGTATAACAAACGTGAATATCAAATGATATCGTAAACAATGAAACGAGATGGTTTATTAGTAAGAATTTACAGAGATGACTTCACAACATTACGCAAGACAAGATGCAAATATCCGCATTGGACTTCACGATTTACATTTTCGATTTATATAATACTGCTAAGAAAAGCCATGACTGTGTTAAACATGATCACTTCAATGCCATCATGATAAATCAGGAATACTCATTTCAGGAAAGCATTTTTAAGATGGATATCAAACAATAATGATCACTTTTAGTTTAAAATTGAGGTTTCATGGTCGTCATACATCAGGAAAACGCCGATATGAAAATCATCGAAATGTACAGCGTCAGCCTAGAACACCTTTAACAGGAAATGTGGTCAGTGAACTTAACGAGTTTAATAATCTTTGTCGACTTAATGCCACAGGTATTTTTGATTTGTTGAAGACTAATTACAAAATGATTGATGCAAACGAACGAAATAACCTACTTAACGTCTATATCAAGCGATGCATTAAATCTACTTATTTTATATGACACTTAAAGTGCAATTTATAAGATGTCAAATTAAAACAAGTTTGCTGAGATACAGTTTCGACTGGTATGTTGCCTCTTCGGTGTAGACATCTGCTTATATGGTTAACATCAACTCAAACTACCTGCACAGTTTAGTTTCTAGCTTTTCGAAAGCTCGTGTTTTGATTGCAACAGTCCGACAACTAATCTACATTTAAAGTGTAACATACAACACAATCCAAAAATATAGCCTTGTTCGATAGTTTTTAATCCGAGGGAGATTCTACATAATTCAGAAACTCAATTCCGTTCTGTGTTACGATTAAATATCCAAAAGTATTTACAGATCGCGTTGCAAATCTACATTTTCTGTTTTAGCGAAGGTTCTCGTATAAATTTGCCAGCCGTCGCCCTCTACCTGATAGCGATTTAGTCTGAGGGCGTAGCACGCCTTACATGGTCTAGCCCGAGGATCCGAATGGAACCAATCATCTTACTAGAAAATTACCAACAGACTAATTACTATGATTTTAATGAGGCTATGGAAGCGTGCTATTATCTTAGCATAAATAAGAACTCCAGGGGCAAAGAATGTGACATCTCGGCAATAGCACCACTGGGGGTTATACGATTGAAGAAAACATGGACCTATTTAAACAGCAGCTACAATTACAAGTAGGCATAAAGATATTTTTGCAAACATGCACGCGATTTAATCTAAGAATGATCGGCGTTTTTATGAACTATCGGATAAACTAAATACATTAATAAACTAAATACATTAACTATTGAAAGGATGATGGATAGCAATTGTCGTAAAAGTTTGCCCCGACTTGGGATCGAACCCAGAACCTCCGGCTTTTCGAGCCGATGCTCTACCAAATCGGTTCGAAAAGCCTGTGGTTCTGGGTTCGATCTCCAGTCGGGGCAAACTTTTACGACAATTGCCACCAATCACTAATAATGTCCTTGAAGGGGGCTTATGCTTAAAAACCTTGTATTTATATCAAGGGTTATGATAAAAAATAGGCAGTGCAAATTTGTAAAATGTAAAACTACAATCGAGGTATTTCCCAGGGCAAATGTAAACGTTATATACTATTACAAGTCATATGCACATATCCCAGTCAGACTGTTAGTTGTTAACTCATATTTGTAGGTGGATTGACACTACAAAACAACGAACAAGTGAAAATATTATCTAAGATTGTCCTCCTTTGTAAATCAGTTGAAGTGAATAGGATAGACGTTAAATAAATAAATAAATAAATAAATAAAATAAGCTTGATTTAATTGCACACAAGTTCTTTATGGCATTGCCTTTCAACAAGTATGGCACAGAATGTTTTGTAACCGGTGGAGGGGGAGGGTGTGGGGGTGGAATGGTTGCTACTACCCCGAAAGTTTCAAAATTCATGGGCCCAGCACCTGCGCAATTAATGACTGCGTGAACAAGCGACAAACCTATTTTATTTTCATATCCCTCATACCCGGCACCTCCACCAAAAACGAAATATTAACTGTGGAAGGAAAGCAATTGTTTATTCTTGTATTATTCTTCTACGATATTTTTATTAAGTTGCTTCACTTCTTCTTTACGGTCCTCTCGCACTCGTGCTTGTTTTATGAAATGAATCTTCTCCAAGGCCTAATAACTTTATGTGCTTGAGTAATACATTCCTGGTTCTTTGTCTGCACAATAAACACACACATAACAAAAACTTGTAGGAATACAGCCAAACCTTACACACTCAAAAGGAATGAGATCTAAAAAAAGGGCCAAGCTCATCTACCCTTCCACATTTGCGCATTCTTAATTCATAAACGTACAGTGTCCCATAACAGCATCCTCGAAAAGCTTGGCAAAATAGAATTTGCGATTATTAATTTAACGTAGTAGTTTATCCAAGTTCTTTTTTTGTAATTAATTTAAACGTAAACATGCAAATTCTATTTTGCCAAGCTTTTCGAGGATGCTGTTATGGGACACTGTACGTTTATGAATTAAGAATGCGCAAATGTGGAAGGGTAGATCGAGCTTGGCCCTTTTTTTAGATCTCATTCCTTTTGAGTGTGTAAGGTTTGGCTGTATTTCTACAAGTTTTTGTTATGTGTGTGATCTTATTACTTTTTCAAGTTACATTACAAAATTATTTGTTAAAATATAATATTTTTATCAAAGTTGATTTAATTTTTATGGTATTAGCAATAACAATAGGATGTAAAATATCTAGGCCCGGATTCATGTACATCCTGGGTATAGGTGGTATAACCATGGTATAACGACGGTATAAGGACTGGTTAAGTCTAGGCAACTCACATCCTATTAAAACTTTCCCATGTAACAACAAACGCACAACTAATGTAATTTTACACCTATTTCACTGCACCCACACGAGGGAAGCGATATATCTAGACGGCCTTGACCCACAGCCATGTAAATCATCAGATAATCAGAAGAATATTGAAAATTTTCACCATCTTTTGTTTTACATTTTTATTAAAAGTGACAGGAGATTGCGTTAGTTTATTAAATGTAAAGAAAAAGTTTATTATTGCCGTAAATTTTGGAATAGCCTAGGACTATCATACCATTGTTTATCTGCATTAGGCTTGTAGTAATCAAAACTAGTTATTTGTGCGGGAAGTGTCAAAACAAGGTTGTGCTGGCCTAGGTTGGCTAAGAAAGGCCTAGGGCTTGTCAAACATGTAGTGTAAGTATTTATTTATCTAGTCCTATAGCCTAATGGAACTTTAGACCTACACTGTTGTATTATAAATAATTTTCTACATCTGGGCCTAGGCCAGGGACGGTTTCTGATTTGTTTTTATGAGAGTATAATGACACCTTTTCTCGTTCCACACAAAGAAGAAAATTTTTAAATGTCCGCCATTTGTTTACGTATCGCACTTTCCCGCCTAACTCTGCTTATACCGTCAACAAGTGTCAAGTAACTATGGTTACTTGTTGATTATGTGCCAAGTGTTTAAGGCTTATTTTAAAACCTTTATTTGGAAGCCTTCCAACAAACTTTTTCAACTTTTTTTTTTCAAAAGAGACTATATTTCTATAACCTTAATGTCCATGTAAAATATGAACATTGTAGCCCCACCCGTCTGGTCAGAATCGCGGGCCGACGTATTAGATGTTAGCAGTAGCTAGCAGTAGCTAACATCCTTAAAGTGATTTTGAGCATGTTTGAAGACATTTTTTCACCAAGAAGGAATGGTCGTACCCCAATAAAATTTGGCATGTGTTGTCAGGTACCTAAATCCCCTCGATTGTGATAGTTTTCAAGTTCACATCACGTTACATGACGGCTGGGTAACACCTCGAAATCACCCCAACTCTGCTTGGTGTATAAGGTGCTTGAGTGTGTAGCGCACCGCGGCTTGGCTGCGGCGCCCTAACGGGCACCTAGATCACAAAACAAATTCTCTAATCATGACAATCAATTATTGCACGTATATATTTTTATTTCTAAAAATCCAGGAAAGTAGGCTGAATAAATTACATAAAATTTCCTGAAGACTGGTACCAAATTACAAAATTATACTTAAAGCATTTTTATTTGCATTTATTGTCGCAGCACGCCTATATGCATAAACTAACTACATTTTAGAGCATCGGTACACAGCTCGCAATAAGCTCATATATTTTGTAACATTTGACCAAAATATCGTGCGTGCATCAAACGTAATATAGACATACATTTCCCCTGATAGGTTGCTGAAAAAGTTGTGCTGCCGACCATATATAACATGCACTGATCAATATATAAATTTTAACTATACTACCATCCTCCAGTAATTTGTAATTCATAGTAGAATGTGAGGAAATATATTTTCTTTGAATAGAGCAACCAGGTAGCATTGTTTGTCACTTGATGGATCCAGCCGTTGTCACTTCTGCTCGCGGCCAAGCAGCGTGACACCCTATAACTTCACTCGTATCACGTTCCCCCACGTGCAGCCTGTATAGGTCACTAGAGATGACCCCGTCTGTATTCTGGTCACTCATTGCACCAGCCCAGTGCCACTTGGCCATTGTTCTTCATGAATGAACATGCTTTTACAACCACGCCGTTAAAGCGACGCCCATTCATAATAACACCACGACAAGACGGTTTGCAATCGTTTTACTTTGCATCGCCATAAAACACGGTTAATCGGTCGGGTGCCTCGTGGTTGCATAAAACTAAAACCATAGGGGCCTACTGTAACTATTATTCAGCTTGCAGGGACTAAAAGTGAGACGTAACTTTAAATAAAAATTCGAAAATACATTTGAAAATAAATTCTTCTGCTGTTTCCTTCTTTGTGCCGTATAATCTGGTATCATCAAGGATCAAGGATAAAAAATAGAGACTTTTAAAGAGGTGAATTTGCAAAACTTGAATTCAGTTTCAATCTTCAATCTTCAATCAAAACAGTTAAAAACTAAGGTATCGCCGTACTATGTGTACGCGTGCGTATGTATAATTAAACGAGAAATAATATTATGTACATGTAAGGATATAATGTAGGCCTATTTGTAATCAAATAGATAGTCCCTACACGGAATTCGTTTGGAAAGAAGAAGAAGAAGAAGAAGAAGAAGAAGAAGAAGAAGAAGAAGAAGAAGAAGAAGAAGAAGAAGAAGAAGAAGAAGAAGAAGAAGAAGAAGAAGAAGAAGAAGAAGAATAGTTGCACCTAAGTGATACAGCGCCAAAATACAAGTGGTAGAAACAAAAATAGGCCATATAATATAAATAGGCGTAGGCCATAAGCCTATTCAATATTTTTAAAATTACTATCCTCTGTTTTACAACCACTTTCTAGCAAAGGCTCATTGAATTAAAAACAACTAGTGCGCTGATTGAAGCAACACATGTGAAGATACTGAAAGTAGGCCTATCAGGGCTTCCACAAAAATAGCTGTCGTGGTGGTGGTGGTGCCACCTCCAGAGGTCATCTTGCAAGCTAAGTGGCAGGTTACGGAGCTCTGGAAGATCAGGGACGTGTTGCCTAAGCCAGGATTCAAAGTAGATCGTATGCATGTAGACCAGCAAGTTCTCGTGTGGACACGGCGTAGTATTCGAGACACGCTTATCCCCAGACAATGTTCCGACGAGTGCGCCAGCAGCTATAATGGGGCTACCAGCTTCCGCTCTGCACACAGATTCATTATGGGCACTAGCGAATACGCACAGATGTTCGGAAGACCAATTTAAATCCTTTCTGTATTCCTTGCAAAAATAACTCTTACCAGCCCCCGAATCCACGAAATACAACTGTGAATTGTTCCCTGTTTCAATCACTGTCGAATTAATTCCATGTGAAAATGAAAATCTGAAACTCACCGACGTGCAGTTAGGATAGAGATAAGGCCCTTCGAGACTATTGCCAGGAAAGTGCTTTGCTATGTGAATAAAGTTGACATACTCGCCAAGCGTGAAGGGCTTATCCACTTCGACCAAAGCTAAGTCAAAGTTGGCATCCGACTTCTTCCGCTTCGGGTTGTAATCGTGCACAATGTAACGAAGTGACGTCCTGTCTTGGATGTGTTCGGTTTTCACTTCGTAGTCAACTGTACCTGCCCGGACTTTTGTCCCTGTTTCGTGTACATGTTCGCCTTCGTCCCGGTAGCACACCGCGGCTGTTAGCACCCAGCTAGGAGTGACGATTGAGCCCGTGCAATGTATCTGGTTATTGGCGCTATTTATTTCCAGAGCGACAATGAATGGAAACTGTTTTGTCTTGGCAGCATAATCCTTGCATTTACTAAACACAAATAGAGTAACGAAGACAAATACGAATTTCAACGTCAACGCCATCGCATGTGTGAAAATTGTTTTTGTTTGTAGTAAAGCACTGCCTTATAAACCTTGCATCACATGCATTTACTTTAGCACTGATGAGCAAAAGTCGACTATTATTTATTTTGTTACAGAGTTGTGTGAACAACCAGGAAAATGGCGAAGCTCAATCTTATTTTACACAGTGACCTTCACCATGTGACTCCCTCGTCTAATTACCTGTTTTCTATTGGCTGCACCACTTTTCATCCAAAATGCCAACTATCACACCTGTTTAGAATTTATTATCGTTGCTTTGTTTGTGTTGTTGACTAGACCCACGTCGACAACAGCTGTTGCGTTTGGCCTGGAAGATAAATGGCGGCCAAGCAGATAGTTGGCCACTCTCTACCCAAGGTCTACTGAATCTCCTAACGTCTGCAACCTCAGCAAACAGCAATACTTGTGTCACGTCAATTAGATTACCCAGTTTGTGAATACGTGTATTCCTCAGTGGCACACGATATAGTTTCCGACACAAATAGACGCGCGCGAGTCAAGCAGGCTAATCACTTGTGTATAACTGCATCCCTCTTTGCACTTTGAGCACGTTGGTCTTGTAGTGTGGCTCGTTGGTCTTGTGGTTAGCGTATCTGCTTCCAATGCAGAAGGTCCAGGGTTCGATTCCCGCTAAAGTCAGAAGTTTTTTAACTTCTGATTTGGACTTAAGTCCATCAGTTCTTGTCTTAGGAGTTTGTAAACGGTGACTTTGGAGCCGTCCTAGCAACGAAGCACATAATAAATTTCAGAGTTTGTTCTGATCGGCCTTGTTGATTCTGGCGTTGATTCGCGGGTGTTCGCACTGTCCATACCACTGATTGCTGTATTTCCTATTAAAAATATCGATCTTTGGTTGGTTATCGCTCACTCGTCGATTGCGTCGGGGCCTGCAAGGTTGGCTTGGTCGCTTTGATTTAAAGTCCCCCACTGAAAATCAGGGCCTGGATTCCCAAAAACGCCTAACTAAGACGTGTCCTAGTGTTAAGACGTGTCCTAACTAAGTCACGCCCTATTCCCAAAGGTGCCTAAGAAAATCTCAGACGTGTCCTAAATATTAAGACAAAGTAGCATTACGTCATAGATGACGTCATCAATATAGACATTTTGGACCAATAAGGAGTAGGTTATAAAAAGCGCGCGAAATTTGAATTTTCTACTGTAGTCGAGTTTGTTGCCTATATACTGAGGGCATTTAGCAGAAGAATAGTGCAAAATGTGATACTATTTTACCTTAGGTAGAAAAATCGGAAATTTTCCGCTCTTTCATTTAAAGAACATCCTAAAAATATTTAATGGTAACTTTGAGCGGCAGGGCTGCCCAAAGTTAAAAAAAATTTGTAGAATAAGTAGAAGAAAGGTGTGAAACGGGACTAGGAAAATTAAAAAAATTTCCGCTCTTACACAAAAATATAATTCTACAAAATCGGGTGGTAATTTTGAGTCCCAGGGGTAACCAAAGTGGGGAAAGTCAAAATATACAGATTACCTGATTAATGGTGCAATTAGGACTACACTAATAGAAAATTTTCTATTTCTTCGTCAAAACACAATTTGAAAAAACTCAGACAGTTACTTTGGGCCCCAGGGCTATCCAAAGTGGGAAGAGAAAACTTATCTGACTTTGGATAACTCGGGGGGTGCCCAAAATTACCGTCCGATCAAATTCTGTTTGTGAAAGAGCGGAAACTTCAGCTTGTACTAGTACAGATATTTACAATCCTCAAAATTTGGAAATTTTAATCACCCCTGACAGCCCACGCCCCAAAGTTACTATCAGATTTCTTTTGAATGTTGTTTTTATGAAAGAAAGGAAAAAATCCTTTTCAGAATTTTCAGTGTTCCTTTGTAGTAAATAGTAATATGTTGTTTTTTCACACTTTCGACAACCCTGGGGCCATAGTTACAATCAATTTATTTGAGGATAGTCATGAAAGTGCGGACAATGTTATATTTTTTCAACCAAAGAAAAATTGGTACCGAACAGTCCTCACTAATACTATAAAATATTGCATTTCCAGTTACCATGCATAAATTTTGACATGATGGGAAATAATAATGATAGTTAAATAACCTCGAGTAGGCAAGCGATATGTCATCCCTAATAAAATAACACCTTAACCACCCCTTAAAATAGGAATGCGGAGTGGCTGATTTTGTCTATAAATTTTCTGATTATTCAAATTAAAAATTAAAAATATTTTTGTACATATTTTAGTTCAATCAACCTACGTTCTTACCACAATCACTCCCCCCCCCCAAACCACCACCACCACCACACATTTTTGTGTGCGTGTGGGTTGTAGAGGGGGGGGGGCACATCAACAAACTTGCCAAAATATAATTTTCTAATGTTAATTATACTAATACAATAATAAGGAATACACAAATATATTCTTGTTATTGTTTAATGTATTTTGACATTTTATGCAATACTCCTCCCCCTTCATTAATTTTTTTTGTAGGGAGGGGGGGCTATATTGACCATACATATCAGTTTTTCTCACTCTAGAGAACTCACTCTCGAAGAGGTTAACATGGGAATTGGTATTAGTTCGTATTATCTACATTATGATTACTTATTAAACGAAACCGAAATTATATTTCAAAATGTTTTGATCCTATTAACCAAATGACCATTCTACAACCACTTATTCCACCACCACCAACACTTACTAGTTACTAGTAGTGGCCAGCACTAAATAGTGAGTTACCAATATTAAATTTGTCATGTGATAGATAATAATTAATAGTTTACTGGGTGATATTTGATATAACACCCATGCTCTCTTTAATACGCCTACATTAATGATTCAAATAACTCATTGAAATAATGTTCTTACATGTATGTTATGGTCCAATCAACCTACTCTCTCTTTACAACCCCCACCCCTTATGTTGTATTTTAATTTTACTACAAGTAATCGGCACTAACCAGTGACTTACCAGCATGTTACCAAAAGTTCTACACCTTTCACCTACCTTTAAGTACATAAACACTATTTATTTGAACACTTTTGTGTCATGAGTGAAACGAAAATCATAATGTTAAGATAATAGCCCTTAATATGGCGTTATGTACAATTTGTATTGGGTAGTGGGTTACACAAAACTGTAACATATTCAACAGTAGGGACTACACAATTTATAAATAATGTTTACTACATGTAGAGTATGTACTTAGAAACTGGTTTCTAGTTTCAAATAATATTTTAAAATTTACTTTTTTTAAACATTTTAATCATAATAATTATCAAACATTAATTGACCTGTAGCAATCTACAGCAGGCCAATATTGTCTTAACTAGGTATTTGAATTGATATTCATTTAAATTCATCATTATTCATTTTTATATTCGGTTCTGACTACAATTATTAAATAATATTTGTTGGTTAGTAGGCTCTGTTTGATATTAACTAGTAATGTCTTTCATTGTTAATTTTCTCATGCTACCTCTGAAATTTTTGCAGATTTAGTAAAATTAAATTTCAAATTAATTTACTGTAGCAAACAACAATATAGGTAATTTAAATTTCAAAAAATAAATTGGGTAGGCCTATAGGGTGAAATTATTTGTACACTTAGGGGCCTACTGTAGGGTATCAACTAGCTACCATCAGAAACATTTTCTTACAATATTAAAAAATATTTTAAAAAAACATACCCAGTAATTTGTATACTAATTTTTTTCAATGATCCTTTTCCAAATTCTATCAAGGAGGTAGGTAGGCTTAAGCAAAAACTAGCTTAAATTGATGGAAATGCATAAAACATGAAGGTATGCATACTCATTTATGAATGATATGTTTACTTTAGTCCCAACCTGTAGACAAACACATCACCAATTTGATGAAAAATTTCAATCTTTTAACCAAATTTTACAATTGGTGGATAGCATAGGACGGTACTACCGGTATGTACTTGGTACTATCTTGTTAAAGGAAATTGTTATTAGACATTGTGTCACTAGTCTACCAAAAATAACCCATTGAAGAATTATGACAATATGCCTAAATAGTGTTTCAAAAATACAAAGCGGAAACAATTTATTTTACTTTCTTAATACAAATTTACACTTAAAGAGTACCGGTAGTTAGCTTACAGTGCTTACCAGCCCTACTATATCCACTAACTTCAAATTAGTTGACAATGATTTTAGGGCCTACTAAGAATAATTTGCTTAGCCCTATTTTATTCTGTCTTTGTCACAGTATGGTGTAACTGTAAAATATTAGTGTGTGGAATTGCATTGGAAATGGGTTTCATTTTAGTTGTAGGCCTAGTCATGTTGGTTTGTTTGGTAGTTATTTTTGGGCAAACATTGTTAGAATCTACAAATGTGCTTATCTTAACATGCTGACTATAAATAACCAATCAAATTATTCAATTTTAAGCAAATATTTTAGATATTGCCTATATTACAGAGAACACAACCCTTATAATTATAAATGTTAAAATATGTCATGTAGGAGCAATATTTTACAAGGTAAAATAATGTGTTTAATCTGGATCAAGATGAAAGGATCAGTGGCTGGACCTCTGGGCTCCCTCCAGCTCCCAGCTCCATTCCCAGAGACTGTCCAATGAACCTCTTCACTTCTGTTAAAATTTACTACTTGTCCACATTAAGAGGAATCTTAATATTATTTTTATTTTACCATAGAGATTAATACCAACCTATTAATCTCTATGATTATACAAAATTATCCTGCTATTATATTCTACCATACCTACAAGAACCTGCAATCATTGATATTCACTAAATATGGCAGAATGTAAAATTGTTCATGCAATTAAATAATTACTAGGCCTAGATCTTGTTAGAAATAAATAAAAGGATGCAGTTTACCTAGAGCCTACTGCTGCCAGTAGGTTTCACCGCTCATAGTCATAGAAGTAGGGCCTACTGACTTAAATTGATTGAAACTAAATAGGCCTACCTACACTGAGATACAACAAGCTATTCGTATGCGCTTAATCTTGTCACTCGGTTAGCAGCAGCCGCGAATGATCAATATACGAAAGATCGCTTTGCGGTTCGTAATGCATTAATGAGTTAAAACTTATAAAATGTACTCTTTATGAAGTAGGCATCATAGGCCTACTTAAAAGCCTAAGCCTAGACATAGCTGTAGGTGAAGCCTAGAGCTCAGGTTAGGGCAGTTGTTAGCCATAAGCCAAGTCATAGGGCTAGGCTAGGGCCTATCGTTGCAGCCGTCTTGGCCAAGACAACAGTTAGGCCAAGCTTAGCTAGCCCACAGGCCTATTAGCAAACCTATGTAGGCCTACAGCCAGTAGGCTACCTGTAGGGCCTATAGTAGGCTAGGCCTACCTAAAGTTACAGCTTAGGGTCTAGGCTAGGCCTAGACCTTTAGATTGGATTAGGTCCCTCCCTGGGATAGGCTAGCTAGGCCTTGGCCTATAGCCTCTCAGCATTTCATTTCAATTAGTGATTTACTGTAAGGGCCTCATGTACCTATATTTTTCTATAAAATAGGATTGTAGGTGTAGGCTACTTGGGCTAGGCCTAGCCCTAGGCCTTTAGCCTACAGGTAAGAGAAGAGGTCGCAACTCTTGCAAGCCAATGCTCTAGCCTAGCCTCCTAGGCCCTAGTCTTTTTAGGTCTCGAGGGCGTATAAGCAATATGAATAACGTACAGGATTAGTTCTCTACCGTTTGCATTGATTTATAACTACCACAACTACGTTTTAGGGCTAGGGGGGCGTACTTCAACGGTCCTACCTGTCAAATTTTAGGTTAGATTACCTTTATTGTTAAAACAAAATGTTGCATTACATGATTTGTTTTACTTTCATTTGCAAACTTTTCTGCATCCAAAAATACCACTCTAATTGAAATCTGCTCACAGAAACATATTTAATTGTGACTATTACATTCGAGGTGGTACAGCAAGCTTCCGTGGTCGCCGCCATTGCTCACTAGGACATCGCTAAGACGCGCGCAGAGCTGACCTATCTTTTGCACGTCTCAGGAGTGTCCTAGCGCTAGGCACTTTCGAGAATACGGGCTAAGATTTTTTGAGAATACCGATCCGTGTCCTAAGTCGGTAGAATGGCTTAAGAGTGTCCTAGTTAA
Source organism: Sweltsa coloradensis (assembly GCA_024449915.1). NCBI lineage: Eukaryota > Metazoa > Arthropoda > Insecta > Plecoptera > Chloroperlidae > Sweltsa > Sweltsa coloradensis. Next base: position 92,026 of record JAMZAV010001066.1, read on the forward strand.
GACACGTCTTAGTTAGGCGTTTTTGAGAATCCAGGCCCAGTTATATAACTGAGTGGGTAGACTTTAAATAAAAATTTATTTATTTATTTATTTATTTATTAATGTCACTAAACGTGGACTGGATTGTGGAAGACGTGAGTCACTTGAGTTATACCTGTGAAACACCTTGGCTCTAAAGTGAGTGATCGAACACCCTCATCAGAAACTCTCGAGCCATGAGCCAAACCCAAAGTTTTGAGAGCATCACTAGATGATCACGCATGGTTGATGACATGCACCTGACTTTTTAGACCAGTTTTACAAAACAGGTTGGATTAAAATTCAGCATATTTTAACTTATCTTGTATTTAACCGACCTCCATGACAATGACACAATTTGGAACTTCTGCAAACATTTTTAAGTGATGTCCATCCAAATCTACGGATCGTGGTTGTCATACAAAACCCTCTTCGGAGCTAATCCAGTGTTAAAAGGTGGCAAACGAGATATTTTAATCTTGTATCCATACGAGTGGATTCGTCAAACGCCCTTTAAATTACTTTTGCATGATATTACTGTGTCCATCGGATCGATTTCAATCTAATTCATTTCCTGAATGATGTTCTGGCTCTAATTTAGGCTACACGGTTGTCTTCGCAAATTTTGAACACGACATTGATGAAGTGATCCACTTCAAAGACAAAAAAACAAATACAAATATTATGCTCAGTAACGAACTGGTATTCACAAGTCACAGGCAAAAAGTGGTAACAAGTTTCAAAAACTTCGAAAACATCTACTTGTTTTGTCTAAATACGCAAATCAAACTGGGCTATGCACAGATTAATCATGAATTGTAGGGTATGAACAGCTGATTTTATGATGCATTTAGAGATTCTTTTAAATTTTATTTCAAACTTACGGCTATCAATCACCTTTTGTACATTAATAAATGAAAATGTGAAGATAGAAACAGTCCAAAAGAGACATACCGAATATATTATAATATATTATATTATAAGCAAATATTAACCACAAACACATAGAAAAAGGGCAAACGAAATATGAATATAGGGTACACCATAAAAAACAAAACAAATCGGCAAATTAAACATGTCTAAGTAAAAAAAATATCCTTATAATTCGATGAATAACAAATAATTCCACGCAATTCTATTATAATGCAAATACGAATAACATTCCTTAGAAAAGACACTTATGGGTGGACGAAGAACATTTCATGAATATCTAGGATTAAATAATATACCCCGTTAAGTTCTTTGCTTGTTCACGGCTTTCAATTCAAAGCTATTTTTTTAGGGGAAAAGGGTTGCTCTATATTATACTTTCATTATTTTTAGTGTAGATAATAATATAGTTGTTAACACAACTAGGTTGGTTTAAATATGATTTCTTAACTTCAAATTGTGCTTGAAGACATAAAACATAATCAATCTCACTTAAAGTTAAGCTAAACTCAAAAACGATAATAGAATAATACAATCTTGAGGCATTGTTAGTTTTATTTTAAAATTACACCGGCATGGCCCTAGAGCATCAACTGTCAGCTGTGTAATCTGTCAAACTTCGTGTAGGATTCATAATAAAGTATGTAGGCTCTATGCATGCAAGCAATAATTTTGTTTCGGTCTGTACTCAACTCTTTTTAGGTGAGTTTCGATTATGAATCATACGATCTACATTTCGCTGAACGTTGTCCAGACAGAATTTCAAATAAACGATTAAACGATTGATATACATTAGAAACTTCGTTTAGTTAGTTGGTTGCGAAAGAATGTCTAAAGACTGTTGTAACGCCTCAATCACGTATCCCCTAAATGATATAAGGAAACCGTGAAAATACCTTTGGCTAGGCTAGGAATCTCGGCATATAAAGCAGCCATCATCGGCCACATCCTCGTGAGCCTTATGTTGGGCGTGAGTTATGCCTCTGTCAGTGGTGTACGTAGATTCCGTGGTGCTAACGAAACTTATTCAAATTCCTAGCCGAATCTTGTTTTAGTAGCATTCTTCGTAATACTTTTTTACAATCAACACGAATAGTCCACGATGATGCTTAAGGTGTAAACGACATTCTTTAATTATTTTGAAAACAGCTTTTTAAACTACTTAACTCTCAATTACTTAGAACGTAATGCATTTGAAGTATTTTCGGCATCGTTTGACAAACGTGAATAATGCAACCTGCATTGACACACGTTGGCTTTACCTACACGTACTAACGGGTGTACATATTTTACCCGTGGTTGGTATTTTTTACGACAGCTAAAGATAAAGATTGAACGTGGATACGTTGCCTTTTTTATTTCGCCTCGCAAAAATAATTTCAGATGTTTATTTATTTATTTATTTGTTCAACGGATATTCTACTATTCAGTTAAAAAAACTAATAATATACAAATACAAACTTTAATGGCAGAACAGGGATAGCATTGGAGACGCAATAATCCAAGAACCACCTTATACAGTAAGAACGGTGTAACTTTCGCGTCAAAATTCCTAGGTGGTATATTTACGTCAAAAATAGCCTGCTCTACGACCGTAGTTTCATTCAAGGCAAATAGGTCTCATTTCGCCACATACAAGTTTGTTTGTATAGAAGCTCTTCTGATGAAGCTGTTTGTTGTTGAAGCAGGTTATCCAATACACCTCAAGCGGGGGGTCAAGTGAGCACGTTCTACTTTGAATACAGCGTTTAATGTTGCACTTTATTTTTACAATATCGGAAAACGCTCTAGGTTGTGCTAGATTATTACCAAACCTCGCCTATCGTAAATATCTCAACAATATAGCTATCCGCCTTGTATCGAACTTGTTATATTTATTTAAGTTCATGTGCACTTTCTCCGTACATTCTATTTTATAAAGGTGATGCCTTGTGGTGGCAATTGATATGTATAATTTAGTAGGTATAGCTGTCAAAGATTTTTATATGTTCTACCGTTTTTATTACGTTTTATGTTTTTATAATATGATTTTAAATTTATTATCCTAGTACCTCAATGTAAAATGGCAGCAATGCTGTATTTGAGTGAAACAATAAATAAATACTGGAGAATTCACTTGACTCGTATTTTCGAAATGCACAAGAATTGTCTAGGTTTTATTAACACCATCGTCCATATAAATTTTTTTCGTAGAACACCTTCCCTTGGCTCACTTGGTCCTCACTACTACTATATGATTATTGGTGCACTGGTAGTTCGTAGCTAATATCCAAGGGCTGGTTAATAGAACTCAATCAAAGTTATAGGAAATAAGAATCAATCTCTATGGAATTTTCCTTCGTCATTACAAACCTAGGAAAATATTATTTGGGCTTACGGCCGATGTGGATCAATATAAACTCGCAACATCGTAAAAAAAATTAAAATGTTGAAAAAGTGCGAATTTATTGAAAAAATATTTCTTCGCTTGTACCCTAAAAAGTGTGGTTGATAAGCTCAAAGATTTCGACGGTTCCCCCAAGTTTTCATCAAGTTTGACTCAAATATCATACAAACGCCAAAGATATATCTTAGCAGTAAATTCATCCAAAAAGAATTCGCTTATAATGTTACGTTAGTTGAAAGATCACTCCTTTCTGCACTTTCAACAAGAGACTGTTGCACTTCTAAACAATTGAGCAATGAGCAATGAAAGATGAGTGAAAATAATATGAACTAGTAAAATTAGTTATCCCCCTCTCTTCCCCCCTCCCCCCCCCCCCCCCCCCAACCACAACTTCGACCAGGACCAAAGATCACATGTGCCCAGACCAGTTCTCATCCTTTTCTTTAGATGTTTTCAAATTCACCTGTAACTCAATCAATAAATGTCTATACAAAGCCATAAAGTGTCCAGTTTAGTGACTGCAATAATATATTAAGGGCCAACATTTCCGTTCTCTGTCACTATAAAAAGTACATAAATCATTGTGTATTGATTCAGTTTGTATAGTAATCGTTACCTTGATTCTTTGTCACCATAAAACAAATAACTAATTTTTTACTAGCAAACGTGCTATCATTTTTATTCCGCGAAGAGGGGGGGGGGGGCATAAAGCTTTGCTTGGCGTGGATAATGGTTTCTATTATTGCACGTTCAAGAGTCCATTGCCTTCGACATTTCTTAAAACCGAGATAAACACGACTGGTTTATATGGCCGAGGTCTGGCGATCTTATATGGGACTGGGTTAGGTGTTGTGTGACATGCTGATGTCTTAGATAAGAACACGAGGATTGCCATTCCGAGCAGGGTACTTGGATTTGAAAAATGCAACCGGACACACAACAGAGTGCCTGGTTTTATAGTCCGAGTAAGACGGACGGTTCCAGGACGATTTGCTTTAAACTATGGATATTGTGTGGGATCGAGTTGCCAGTGCCAACTGGATTTGTAAACCGTTACCGTAGATAACAGAAAAATACTTTTGGCTTTAGTAAGCACAACGCGCCAGGCTAACAGTGCACGAATTATTCAACAGCAATCACAATTGATGTAACGTACACAATAAATCTAAATCTAAAATTAACTTACTTTCGTAAAACAACTGTATTAATATAATAAAATACGGTAATTAATACGAAACTTATAATGCAAAAATGTGTAGTGATTATGATGAAAATAAAAATTGCGTGGATATGGTTTTCTTACAAAATTGGATGTCTTGTTAGAATTTAAGATTAGCCCAAGATTACGATGATCGTTTTATTCATGAATTCAAATCTTACAGCAACAACTTAATAAACAACTTGAGAGCAGATTACAATAATAAAGAACAACCATAAATTACGTATACTTTATATCACATGTTTTTATGTCCGATGGTTTCAAATTTGAAAATTTTACATTAATAACTTAATAATAAATCTTAGAAGCGGGCTACAAGAAAGAAAATAATTACAACTCAATTTTATTGATGATGATGTATTCCTTGTTTCAGGTGATTTTAAATTCAGAAAAGTAAGATTAAAATAAATACATAATGCAAATAAGTTTTAAAATAGTGAATTGCAAAATATGCAAAATATTTCATGTATATAATGAGTGTGTTTATTGAGTTTGGATTTTTAAATTTAAAAACATGGTAAAAAAACAAACTTTTAACGTTCACAGCATGCTTCGAAAATAGAAAATAATGCAAATTAAACAAATTTACAGTCATGCTATGATCTTCTTAAAGTTCTTAGTTACGACGTTAGTCTGAATTGCAGGGTCAAAACTGCTTGGGGCAAGCGAAGAACATGCTTTCTATTTGGAAACATCACTTTCCGGCTGAGGGCAAACCTCTTCAAACCTCATTTTAGTGCTTCAATTTTGTAATCATTTTTAATAGCTGCATCAATTTTGTCATCTTTGAATTTAGCTCAATCTCTTAGCGCAGCCAATAGTCTAGCTATTAAATTATTCACTTAGGGGTATATACTCATAAATAATACATGAGCCGCTCGAAACTAAAAAACTCTAAAGTAAAATATAACCTTCGTTCGATCGTATCGAATTTAATATTTCGTTAATTGTATCTAATTTATTTTAAAATGTTGGCAGCTTAGTGGCTATTAGCATAAAAGTATAGCACTGAATGATTGGTAGGCAAGAAATTATAATTTCAGGAGTTTGCGTTTTTTCAGAGCCACATTTATACATTTCACAGTCTATAGCAGATAATTGTTTAAGTATAGCGTAGCGACCATCGCTCCTCTAAAATACGTAGGCTAGTGTTACTTTGGGATTTATTCTTTGGCACAGCTTGTGAGTACCATCCAATTAAACCGCCACGTAGGCAATACTCCACAAGACGTAATATGTAGTACTAGTGGATGGTCTACTAATTCATATGCAGCCAGGTGTGCGAATCTTTGTTGTGAATGAACAATAACACGTTGGCCTGATGTATCAATTTATATGCTGTTTGTTGTTTATTTTGTAGCTCGACCAAGGAAGTCATATGCAATTAATTCGCAAAGTACGAAAGCTATTATAATGCTTGGCATGGCGTGATATCGACTTGTACTTTAATGAGGTATTTCAGTTATTTGAGATGGTCAATGACTGCAAGCCGATTAATCAATAAGTTTATTGTTATCCATAATAAACGGTGATAATATTATTGTTTAGAGGCAAATTGTAAGAAATGATAACACTTTCTGTAACATGTAAAGCGTTGACCGCTGATACCATGAACTACAGTATGTAATACGACGTGGTTGAACATTAATCGTGAGTGCCGGTCACCGGTACTCTTGTTGATTGAGTAAACTGAAGAGTAAGTTCATTGCAGCTCCAACCATATATAGAACGAAACAATGCTAGAGTTGGTAAAAACACCCACTAAGGCAGCGTACTATAAAATAAGTTCAGTAACCGGAGGAATAACAAATGGATGAGAGCATTGTTTGACATTGTGTACACCCGCAAGCGATTGATTCTTATAGCGACTAGTGAGCAAGAGAAATGCGCGTGTTATAATATTGTATTACAGCAGTCACTTTCATAGATTTTATAGCGGGCACTTTACAATCAATGGTCATCCGATCCGAGCTCGAAATATCTTTGGCCAAAAGTACTAAATTTTACAAACGAGGTTTTACTTACTACTTACTACGGGTAGGCCCTACTTACTATGGGTACTTACTACGAGTACGAAAGAACCCAAAAGAGAGAGCGAAGCTACTGAATCAACAGATCGTATAGAGGAAGAATACAAACAATAATACGTTTCCTTCCACAGTATGAATCTCGTTTTTGGTGGAGGTGCCGGGTATAATGAGGGATACACAAATAAAATATGTTTGCAGCTTGTTCACGCGTTCATCAATAGTGTAACTGACTGAGTGCAGAGCACATTCATTTTTAAACTTTTGGGGGACTACCCACCTCTCCCCTCTTACTTCCAGGGTCACCAAAACCATTCAGTACCCTCCTTGTTGCCGGACAAAGAAAATGCGTTTTTTTTACAAGGATGATACACAATGGTTTTTGGGACGCTGGTGGTAAGGGGAGAGTAACAGTCCGCCGCCGCCCCCCCCCCCCCCAGAAATATTGAACTTTTTGACCCGGCGCCTCCACCATTTTGATTGCGGAATCAAGAGGGAAACTTCAAAAAGATCAACGCGTTTCGAATTATTTTATTTTGGTATTCTTCTTCGAAGATCTGTTGATTAAGTAGCTTAGCTCCCTGTCTTGGGAACTTCCATACATGTGCTTGTCATTACAACCATTGAGTAATAAATTAATTTATATCTGAACTCTAAACCTCGAGCGCAAAATTCTAGTTCTCTTTGCAAACAGTTGTTAATTTGCTTTTTTCAACACTGGTTAACCCGTTATTATTTGCTTTGTATTTGAACAACGACTGTATTAATTAGTATCACTTGTTAAGCTAACCATCACCTCATATCCTTTTAGGCGGTGAGCCGAGTAATACACAGGTTTTTGAACTCGATCCAGTTGCGTGACCACGCGTAACGAAGATTGCAATTGCCAGCGAAAACCCAAATTATTGCTACATGGGTACTCTCTTTTAAGGGGAATAGCTACCGCCAATATTAAAGCCACAGAAAATTATCTTATTTTAGTAATATCACACAAAACGAAACGCTAAGTCGAAAAAGTGGCTAATAAGACCCTGTATTATGTGGTTTTGTTAGAACCATATCCTGCATGAAAAATGTTCAAATATTATAATCAGTACAGTTTTTAATTAATTAAAATCGCAACTAACTGTAATATTTGAAGAAAATAATTGTGCCGGATATAGTTCTAGCGAAACTACTTTGGACCTGTAAGTCACTTTTTCGATATTGCGTTGCGTTTTGAGAGATATTACTAAAATAAGGTTATTTCGCGTGTTTTTTATATTGGCGGTAGTCCTTCCCCTTAAAACATAAAACACTTTTACACTTCATCTTCTTATTGAGTGTGCAAACATTAACACGTCATGGCATAACACACCAGCAATCTATAAAGCAAACTAGACATCAATAATAATGCGGAATAATCAACAAGTATCAGGTATCAAACAAACAGGTGTCATACAAAAAGTAATTTCTGCTGAAATGTGAGCTGAGGCGTCCTAGGAATACCAACATGAGATTATGCTAATGCACACCACTTGTACCATGTACTGGAACAACACAGTGGAGGTGGCTTGAGGCGAGTGACGGTTCTGTTCGGGCGTTCAAGTCTCCCGCTTTCATTGGCGTCGTAAGTTCGAGAGTTCAAAGCTCTTCAACACCGCTATGAATCAATGATTGCTTGTGGCTACAGGCAGTGATTTATAAAAATAACTATAAATATTATTAAAATAAAAGTTCATAACAATTTGTTTTTCTATAAATGATTGCATTTCATATACTTTGGTTGCAATTGATGCAATTTCAATTTTTGTTAAATTATACTATAATATCTATACGCCATAAACGTTTTAATTAACTAAATAGGTTCTATTTTTAACAAAACAAAAATTAAACATTTTGTCAAAATTAAGTCATGTTTAAAAAAATATATTAAATGAAACGATATTTTGTACGTTTTTCTTTAGAAATTTCAAAACCTGAAACCTACATTGCCAATCTTGTTTGTCCATAACATATGAAATAGGCACAGCTTCGGTTGCAGGGTAGTACAAAGAACATTTACTTCATGTTCACACTTGTGTAGATATTAAGTCTTTTTCTACATAAATTAAATTTTTAAAATAACAAGTGCTACAAAATGCTACTTTAAAAATCATTAACGCTATAAATAATAGTTAAATGTAACACATTAATGCATAATTCGAACAAATTATCTATCACATAATTTTAATTAATCCTAATTGTTTAAACTTTGAATTAGTTGATGCAATAGCATTATGTCAGGAGCATAAAACCCTCCGTAGCACAAGATTGCGTATGTTCGATAATAAGTCGAGGTGGAATGTATGAGCCTTCACTGGGCGTTCCGCTCTTGACAGATCTTGGGTGGCCTAGCGTTAGGGTTTGATGTATGAAGACTAATGCTCGCTGTGAGTGAAGTGAACACACAGTGGTGTGTGGCTAAAGGAAGGGTAACCCGAGACAGAGCGGGCTTATCTCAGCGGATAACAATCCGTGTTAGCTTGCTTCCATTTGATCGAATCGCGTTGTCTGTCGTTAGAGACACAAACAAAGTGTGTTGGATCACGTGTTTCTTTCTCTGTCTTATTCGATCTCTCTACTTCAAGTATCAGATTAGTGAACAAACACGACACTATAGTTGAGCATGTAGAGCCTTTACCTAACGTAAAAGCTAGCTTTATCCAGCTTATTTTTTAATCTTTCTACTGTTGTGTCAAATTTTCGCTGCATTCTTTGCAATTTTGTATAAACATCATATTTATAAGCTTGAATATACTTGAGGGGTGGGATAAAATATGTCTTCTTCTTCTTCTTCCTCTTCTTCTACTTCTCCTTCTTACTTCAGTTTGCATAGTATATAATCAGCTGATAAACGGCGCATCCGAAAGCCAAGAAGATGCCAATTTACACATTTCTAGGTTATTTTTCACCCGTTGAATAACAATATCGAGAACGAAAGAGATGTGTATATGTGAGCTCATTTTGATCCATACACTGGCCGTAGTTTCTGACGGATAGAGGGGGAAATGGATTATCTACCGATCTTCTTACCGAAGTCGGCATTGCTTTACATCACCGTTCTTGTGTGTACAATGATGTACAACTTGGTTGCGAGTGACAGAGTACGTAACCTTTAGCGCTACCGTTAATGAATAATGGAAGAAAGATTCAGCGTGCTAGAACTAGAATTGTGTAACGAAAGTGAACAAGAAATATGATAATGATTACTAACCTTAACACATGTTTATGCAACGAGGCTAATTGAGATTTAATAAGAATGAGAATAATTAGGCGAGACCAACTACCTGTAGGGAGGCGGTTTGTGTTGAGCGTGTGTGGTGCTATTAACTGGTAAAGAATATAATGTTGTATACTGCGTGACTTGACGATAAATTATGTGAGTGTAACAGCACCCTTGAAGTTAAGACGTTTTGAGACACTAGCAGCTTTGGCGAATGCAAGTGCAAGTGCAAGTGAATCGGGAATACTGTTTCAGTTTCCGTCTACCGTCACTAAATTGAACTTTGATTACCAGTGTTCATGTTATTTGTACATGTCCATAATGAATGACCAGGCAGAAGATAGAAATGCTTTTTTCGTTGGTGTTAAAAAACAAAATTATAACAAAAAGAACATTAAAGTTAACTAACTATTAAGAATTGTTTACGTGAACTTGTGTTTGCTATGATCTACAATCATAAGGCATGGAAATAAATGCATGCCAGCGATCATATTATCTATAACTTTAATTCTTCCAAATCGACAATATTATCTTCAATAAACTTTATTAATTTTAAGTTTTTAAATATATAACGCAAATATTGTATAAATAATTTAAAATTACAGCTGGAATTTGTTTTATTTACTTTTTTCCTCGTGGGAAACCTGCCCCGGGTGAGGTGTCTAAGGTAGATATTTTGGGAACGAGTAGATGTGAAGGGAACATCCAATAGCTGTTTATTAAGAGGACTCCTTCCCTTGCATTCGCATTAAATACTGAAAAAACCCTCGGTTAAAACTTTTTGTCAGGACTGTCGGTAGCAAGATTCGAACCCGCGACCTCCCCAATCAGAGTCTTGCTCTTTACGCTTGGGCCAACACTGTCCCTATGGGCCTATACAGCTGGGAAGAAAGACATACACCTATTACTTTTCCCACATGAATTTGAACCAAATGCAAGAATTTTAATAGTTTTAAAAATGTAAAATTAAATTTTGTAAGTCGTTTCTTCTGCATTCACATTCCTATCTCTCCAAATTTCCTAAATACATGGATTTGCTTAACATATTTCCACGTTCATTGTCTTCCATCCAGAACGATCTCCTTCCACATCCACGTACTTCCTATATAACCTTTCTTTCTCGGTGGTATTCTGGGCGTTATCAAACAACGCCCTCCCCCCTCCCCCCTCCCCCTCCCGCCGTCTTCCTTTCATCAGTACCGAAAATACACCTGAATTTGAAACACTCCTAAAATATTAAAGTTTTTGTCTTTCAAGACGGCATTTATAACAATAAATTAAAATATATTCGAAGAAAAAACTCAATTTTCTAAAGCCTTTTTTGATATGGTTTAATCGTCGGCTTTGTTTGCCCAAATATTAATCACAATATAATTAAGCTTATATTTTTTAAAGATTAACTAACAACAAAATTAATGGCACATACTTAAAACATCGTGAAGTGTTCTTAATATGTTTGTTGAAACCAAAACAACTAATTAATTAAAAGATTAATTAACTTTCAGATTATCACAGTTTGTCGGACCCGGATTTGTGTTACGCAAGAAACAACTGGATCTGATTCTGGGACGTAAAGGTCTTTGTAAAGTACGACACTAACAGAGATGTAACCATCTTGGAGAGCGTTTCCACCACCATCGTGAATGTTAACTCCCTGACTTGAGTTTCAAAAAAGTAAACCTGAGATGATTGATGGTAATACGTAGTGTATTTTACTGCACGGAAAGCTGATACCTCATTTATGAAGGGTTTAATTTGTGTCTAGTTTAATGATTTGCATGCACAAGGTTTGCACAGAGACTCCTCACGCTCGCGGGCTTCGAGTGCAACGAAGTCGAGGCGAACTCTAATGGAGGATAATTGTCGATATTTGCATATTCTAAGGAAAATAAAAGTCCAATTGACATCGTAAACGGTTGAGAAACACCCACAGTACACGCTTTGTAGAACAATGTGGTTCGCGCACTTAGACATTCCGTGTAGTGAAGGCGGATGATTGGCACGCACGGAACATTGGCGCTGAAAGTTGTGGGTTTGACTCCCAGGGAGAGCCAGTCGGCACTGACACGGTTTAAAACACATTTCTCACATACCTTTGAGATACTACAATAATTCAGTTTCTTGTCAAATCGAATACATGGGTTCAATAACTTATCAAACAACCACTACATTTTCTAAAACATCACAAAATAATTGATACTAGCAAAATGTGCTTAAATATTAAAACATCAGTCGTTCCTCTGGATTTCTCTAGTCTAGATTTATCGCTGTAAATAAAATAATTTCTTTGGTATTAGATGCTACGCTCTCAGTTACAATGCTTTTCATTCGGGGCTTTAATTTGAAAAGTCAACGCCGACGCAACGGACGAGTGAATCAGAGACAAACCAGAGACCTACATGCCAAAACAGGTTAAGTTTATACAAGAACCATTTTGTAAAAATCTTAAGGAAAATGCCCTTCCATATGACATAGGCCTACCATAATTATGACAGTTGCATTTTAGAAAACATAAACGCGTAGGATGCATTCTAAACACTTTTTTCTCATGTAAATGTATTAAAAGTATCCAATATTCGATATGTCCTCATTAGACTGATAATAAAAGACTGGTGAAGGGATAATATTTTCCATTTCCATTTATGTAATCGCTTGTAATCTTGATTCGAATTATTGCAATCTGTTTAAATCAGTTTGAACAAAGTGCTCATAAAGCTAGTTGAATATCTGCATTGCCAATTGAATATAAATACAAAGTACGCTGACCATTATTTACGATAACAAGTCTGCATTTACCTACAAATATGTCGCGTAATGTGTAATTGTGCCAAAGTAAAGTTCAAGCAGCAAATTGTCACTACTTTATAGATGACATAAAGAGTGCAATAGAGCTTAATATACAACTTCACAGTACAGTCCCGTACAAAATTATGTCCGAACTGAATAAAACATTTAAGTATGTAAGATTCTCTTTACAACTCTTGAGGAATTGATTAACATAAAAATAGCTCTGAATTGTCCTTTTATGTCAGGTAAGGATTGATTATTTGTTTTCATGTAAGATCATAAACCTCGTAATTAATCGTTGCGCTACGACCATCATACTAGCGTTAGTGCGAGGGTAATTGGCTACAGCTCAACTGCTGTGTGGTGAAGGTAAGTAATAACTTATATGAAGGGACATTACCACAGTAATATACTGATGGCTTGAGTTTTTCATCTAGTTTGTAGCTCGGCCGAGCCAATTCTCGTACGTAAGTGCACCTACAAGTATTCTCTATAAGTATTACGCTGCGTGAATACGAATGCAATGATTTAAGAATGTATCGGAGCTAGAATCTCACTCTCATGCTATACATAATGCAATATTAGAAAAAAAATTACTTTCTTAAATAAAAAGGGTTTTAATGTTTATATTTTCTACTCAGTTAACAGTGTTGTTAGCATTACACATGCACTAAAGCGGTTGAAAGTTTGTAAATGCACTTTGTTGCCATATTATTAAAAAGTAGACCTAGATTTTTAATAGAAATATTAGTTCTGATCACAATGTAGGGTGAGTATGAGAGTTAAAGATAAAGTATACGAACTACAAAGCACACGTGCGATATGTTTAATTCTTTAGCAATTAAATTAAATATCAAATATCAAAATATCAAAAATCATATGATTATAATGTTTCGTTTCAGTTAACAACGAAAGTAATAAAATGTGGATTTCAATGAACAGTTACCAGCAATACGAAAATATTATTCAATGCAATAATGGAATGTTGTTGGATAAAGTACATTCTTCAAGAAACATTGTGCTGCCCAGGAGTTTTTTTTTTTTAGTGTAACTACAGTAAACTTTTTTGAATGCTATTTTCTTTGTGAATGTACACTCAAGGACACATTTTGTACCGCTGAGAAATGCATCCAAGGAGATAGTGTCGTAGAGTAGAATTCTCGTACAACTATTTACTTTGTCGTTCGAACAGGTGGTACTTTATACCGACCATATACATCTCACTGACAATACGTACGTTACCGCTTTTTTACTCGCGATAGTTCGTAAAGTTTCTATTCAAGTGTCGTTTCTTGTTGATTTGTAGAGCGGTTGCCGTGTATCAACATGCTCATTCGGAGGTCTGGAAACGCGGAATATTGTATTTTCTTGAGCTTTGTAGGCTGGGTACTAAGATGCAGTATATAGACGGCTAAGTGCTGTTAGTGTTGCCCGAGGTAGATAAAAAGCTGCACCAATGGATCGTTGATAATGCGATGACGATTTTCGTCACATAAGTGTGTGTATATATGCTGCATGCGAGGTTGCATTGTATTGTCAGCCGTCGACTTCTTGACAATTCCTTGTTTGAGAAATATGAGAAGAGCAATGAGCCGATATCAAGATGGTGACCTGGAAAGATAAACCAATTAACTTTTACGACGATGTTCTTGAAATTAAGTAATTAGTCATGTCATAACACAGATAATATAATAAAATACACTTCTTAACTGTGTAATTGCTTGATCCGTTTTAACGCCGTGATTTTGTTATTGTGAATTGCAATAGACACACCTCCAAGAGGATTTTCCTCGTAGCCTTGACTAAATGTACTGGTACATCTGAAACAAAAGAAATATCAGTGTCGGAACTGTCTAGTGGCAACATGTTCATTGTCCATGGATCAAAGCATCTCAGACGACATGTGTAGATCTCTCTATCGTGAGGTTGTGGGTTCGATGACAACGCCGAGTGGTGAGTTTTCCGGTGGTGGGAGTCGAATCTGCGACCTTCCGAATCACTCTCACATGTTACGCGTATTTAAGTCTTGTGGTAAAGAAGTGCAGTAGGTCTTGCAAGACTATAAGAGCGGGGTCACACGCGGTGGGTGTTGGTCGAGGCGATTGACCGACCGGTAGGGGGCATGATCGATCATTAGGCCGACCGAACACGGCTTCCTTGGCAGCCGTCCGTCCGTCCGTCCGTCCGTCCGTCCGTCTGTCTGTCTGTCTGTCCGTCCAGGTGGCTGCATGGGAGGAGCACACCACACGCATACAGATTTACATGAAATGCATCAGAACTAGGGGGCGTGCGGTCATGAGCTCGATACCGTGCCAAACATGCAATCGAACGTGAGCCTCCTAGAACCTATTAACACTACTCCGCTCTGTCTGCGCAGACCGACGAACAGACTTCAGGGACACGCGATGCAAGCAACAAGAGATAGTTCACCTTTTAGGAAATAACACGTTTTCAGATTCGCTATACGTGTATGTATTATTAATGCAGTTATGTGATGATATTATAATTATACTTATTTATATTAACTTCGCTGCATACTAATAATAAGAAAATCGCGTTAAAATTAGACACGATTCATGCTTGATATAATCAAAGAAAGTACATTTTATAACATTCCAAGTGTAGTGTAAAATTGAATGCAAGTCAATGTCTTATAAGAGGCAACATCAATGGCTGCAAATACAACTAATAAAGTTCACATCGCACATCACAGTCACACGCAAGCCACTAGCTTTTAAACTGAAACACAACTGTTGTAGTTTTGTCTTGAGAAATTATATTTTACTCACAAACAATCTGTCATACAATGGACAGTATTTATCATCTCGTGCTTGAAATACTGAGATCAATGTTAACTTAAACCTAGAACTAAAATTTATAACAAATATTTAAACGTTTCCTAATTATTCAATAGATACCATTTTTTGGATAATTGCATATTACGAAATATTATTTTATCTACACTAATTAATTATATTAGTTGATTTAAATATAGACAAACACGCCAAGAAGTTTTAAAATGGGCAGAGTTGCTCGTGGTCTCCTATTAAATTTCTTCGCATCCTCCCATCTACGCAGCACTTCTAATGATTTCTAATGATATTCTAGCTCTGATCGAGATTGCGCTAAGCTCTGGAGCTCTGGCCAAGAAACACAGTAATAATGTTAAGCTAAACATGACGCGTGTTAGTGATAAATCTGTCTCGTGGATTGTCTCTTGTAAAGAGAAGACAATCGGTGCAAACATTACCCGGTTGGAATTACTGTAGGTCGTATATTCCTGGTGGTCGCGCGTCCCGCTCCCGACTCTTTCTTATTATCCGTGTCAAGGAACTAATGAACTAAACAACTAGGTTCATTATCAGATCAATTCCTTGATTGGTAAGTTACAAACCTAGATGTTACAGCCTCCAGGCGTATTGTGGCTAAGATGTGATAGTAAATGATGTTTTAAGAGACCCCTATATGCATCTTTTTCCTGCCTGTCCGTTTGTGTCAGGTCTTACGATAAAAACCGAGCAAGGCCTTCGATTGTTAATTAAGCATTTTTGTTGTTGTCATTGCCCTTCAAAGGTTGATACATAATGTTTTTGGTGACTCTAGGAGTCAGTAGGGGGGACAGTCGTCACCCAACCGGTAGATAAAACATACCTGGCACCTCCACCAAAACGAGATTTTGGTTTAAGAACAACTATAGGAATCTCTGTCGATTTGAATCAATTTATTTGTGTCCGTATCAAAGTATTACGATTATAAAAATGTTGAATTTTCGAAAAATGTGACGATCCAATTAAAAAAGAAAACAATCTGGTTCAACTTTCCCAACTTAAAGGCAGGTGTTAAATTCTTTGTCTTTGTTGTTTTTTTGCGTACGATGATGTACAATACATAGCGTCAAATTGTGCGTGTGCGTGTCCGTTTTGCACCAGCTACTTGCAGAAAGGAAGCAAAGTAGCCGAGAATCATGCGCAGATTGCGACGTGGATAACTGAGGCAGCCGTTCCTCCACTTCTTTAACGGTGTAGATAACGATATCCGTAAAATTTAATGGTGATTACAAGAGCTGCATGAAAGAAGAAAAATGGAGGCGTTTAGATTGAACTTGTTTTTGTTTCGAATGATTCTTGTCTAAAGTAATTACCGTGTTATAAATCCTCGGTAAGCTAGGAGGCTAATGAGCTATGTCTAGGCGGCCAACTAATGAAAATACACACAAAAAGAGCCACCGCATTCTGGCAATTATCACGCCTTCTACAACACGGCTACGGCTAGGTTTCCCGCTCCAGCGGATTCTCGTCTCGTGGGAAAAGTGAACGAGAAAGTGATGATGGAAACTCGATTTATGCTTCTGTTAATTAAAGGTTCTTGAATATTATATTATGTATGCACGGCCTACCGAGAATCATCGGAGCGGAAGATTGAATATAAACATTAGGTAACAGTGTTGATGACGGCTTATCACGCCAAGATGCAAGCCAAAAAAATTATTTACGTATTTAGCGGTCACACTTTAATTCAATTTACTGGAATGTGAATATCACTTACCAACGAATCGTACTCACATATAATTGAAGTAGGCGTTTACCATATTTAAAAAAATGCTTTCTTGCTAAGTTTAAATTTTAAAATACAAGTTATAATAATGAATTTCCGAATTCGATAATAACATTTTTAAAGGGTCTTTTCAAGAGGTAGTTGATTAAATCAGTGAGCTCAAGGTATATTAAAGCTGCCGGTAGTTCTATTGTCGAGTATTTGGAGAGGGTTTCCATTGCTAAAACGTAGCGTCATCAATCTCTTACTTACTACAGCGCGAGTTTCGCGTACACATTAACGTTCTTCCTAACGTTATAATACCTTCAAAAAACATTCATTCCTTTCAAACACTTGAGGTCGTTAAATACGGTATTTACTATTGCAGCCTCACTCTCCCTCTTCCTCTTCCCATCCTGTATCAACTACACAGCTGAATGTCGGACAGGATGTCCACTTAGTGTGCACGAACAGGATACGAACTAACAGAAGAACGTATAGGTTATTACCTCAACTGAGACGACAGTGCCAAGATCATATCCGGGAAGGAATTCCGAAGATAAAAAAACAAATCCCGGTATCCAATGTTTGTTCATGTAAATTACTTTCCCAATTTATAAAATTACTGTTAATTATCTGTTTTTAAACATTTTAATAAATTTTTAAAAAAACTTTTTTTAATACACTTTGTTACCAATAAACGTTTTTGATTGTAATTCTTGTGTAATCAATGCTCAATGTAATTACAATTACACCTTATCAGTCACAACCACGTAGTGAGTGTATCTATTAATTTTGCTACCGCTAGAAAACCAGTGGAAGAAATCTAAACTAAAGAACTTCTCTTAATGTAGGTGTAAAATAAATTACACCACACACACTTACTGCTCGGCACGCTGGTAGATTTTACTTCGATACTTCAGTAGTTACTGATTTGCGTTTACACTCGCAAGTGTAGGTGGGTGTAACGCCAAGAAACAAGATACCAGTATTATAGTCTAGTTTGCGCTCCAGCTATGTTTTGTGAGATAACATGCTCTTTCTAAGCCCTATAAACTTAGTATCTTAATGTACTTCCGTAATGCGCGAGTGACTAAAAAGAATTTTATCTGGTACTGACACGAATTACACATTAAAGCCTTATTGATTGTTTTTTTTTACAATAGGTCCATGTTGTGATAGACTGATATAATGAATTCATTACCCATCCAATAAAGAGACACCTGTTGGGTAATCAATCACTGTTCTTCTGTTTGAAAACATGGGTAATTTAATAACTAAACCAAATTAAATTAAAATAATTCTAGGGTGGTCGTTCAGAAAGTGTTTCATTAACTAACAGCCTCAATTAAATGGCGCAAAATAACCTCTTGAACTGATTCCAGTTCGCAAAACAACCAAATCTTCCAGCCCTCAATTTCTTCGTACTGTAAATAACAACATGTATTTAATGGTAGGTCTTTTGATAAATGTACAGTTCAACGAATGTCACCTGAAACAATCAGAAGGCTCATAGATGCATTTGAAAAATAAACATAAATGATAATAGGAACAAAATGCTGATACGTATAGACATGCATGTGAATAAAATGCAGCGAAGGCGCTATCCAAGGTGCATTAGCGACCTGGAGCTGAACACATTAATAATGGATTTGTAATAGTACTAGCAGTAAACGGAGTGACACGTTGAAGTGATAGTTGTATTGCGATTGGAAATCATACAACTGACAAGTAACATTAATTCTCCACTGAGAAAAGATGTAGTGACAATCATTACACTGACGACTGGATAAATACGACTGCTAATGGCGTTGTCAGCGGCGTTGCACTATGTAATATTAATAAAAGAAAACTATAGTAATTCCCCTGCAAACATCTCTCAATCTCGTTTCATCATGAGAGAGGAGACGAGCGTGGAGAATCTAGTGCACGATTCGGTAATTATTGTTGGTTGGTGCGCTCGCCTCGACTGCTGCATCAGCTTCAAGGTGATGTAACTCGCGCGCTGATGAATCCATTCGACTCGGTGTTGGAGTACACAGCGACAAACAAACGTAATTAGCGTGGTGGTTGTGATTTATTTGTATCATAGACAAAAACATGGACCGGGGGGAAATTAAAATGTTGGGAAATGACAGCATAAATAGCAACACCAACAAACAAATAATGGTAATCTTTAAAGTTATACAGGTATTCACAAAAAAGCTATACACAGTGGAAGAGTCGAGTTGAAATCAGAAATATATTATGACAATCTCTTGTTCTACATTACAATTATGTTTATAACAATTTGATTTAGTTGAACAAGTACATACATCGGCACTTCGGTCATTCAAAAAATATTTGTAACGTGTCAATAGCATAGGGCTATCTACTTAAACCAATCTCGAATGAAAAAATAGTTTATTTTTACATCTAGCGTACATAAAAGTTAATATTGTTTTATAATTTGTAAGTGATTTAGATGGGCTCAGGCCCTCAAAGTGTTCCTCACTGTGTGCTGTGCATGATTACAGATGTAAATAAATAAATCAAAAATATGTAGTTCTAACTTCCCTGGTGTGTGGAACATCATTACGGGTATATAAAGCAAACTAAGTTATCCGGAGACAAACTGTATCAGCCGTCATTTGGTGAACAAGTAGAGTTAGAAGCCTATGACGCGACACAAAGACCCTATAAACATCCAGAGGATGTGGGTTTGAATCCCGAATAAGGTAGGGAATGATCCTTCATTTCATGAAACTTCATCTACCTACACCACTCATCCTTTCATATAGCATTATGCAACAACAATAAAAGCTACTGAATACAGTACATTCTGTGTTTGTGTGGAGGGCGAGGGCGAGGGGGGTCATACGGCCAAGCATGTTATAGGTTAATAACATATATCGCTCCGTCAAAAGTTCCAGATTAGCTGGTTGATAGAAAACGCTTCTATACTTCTTTCTTCTCAAATGACCGTGCTCTTTAATTTGAGGGTGTATCGTATCAGCGAGTGGAGGTTGAATGCAGATTGCAGATGCCTCGGATGTGCCATACAAGGAGCGAATGTGGAGAGCTGTTCGATTCCATCTCATCTGACCGTTAGCTCATCATGAGCGGTAGCCACTCTTAGCAATCGAGCGTAATTGCGGGTAGATGGATCGAATGATGCGTGCGTGATGAGTCTGGATGCCTAGAGTAGGGGTGCACAAACACTTTGGACTTTGGAGCCGTCCTTGCAACGAAGCACATAATAAATTCAGAGTTGTTCTGAATCGGCCTTGTTGATTCTGGTGTTGATCTGCTGGTGTTCGCACTGTCCATACCACTGATTGCTATATTTCCTATTAAAAATATCGATCTTTGGTTGATTATCGCTCACTCGTCGATTGCGTCGGGGCCTACAGGGTTGGCTTGTTCGCTTTGATTTAAAGTCCCTCACTGAAAATCAGTTATATAACTGAGTGGGTAGACTCTAAATACAATTTATTTTATTTATTTATTTATTTATTTATTTATTTATTTATTTATTTATTTATTATTTATTTATTATTTTATTTAAATTTTTTTATTTATTTATTTATTTAACTTTTTTTTTTATTTATTATTTATTATTTTTATTTATTTATTTATTTATTTATTTATTTATTTATTTATTTTATTTATTTATTTATATGCGGGCACGTCCCAGCAAAATAAATATTCAGTAAGCACGGGTAAAGTTGAAGACAGAATTAAAGTCCCATTTCTCCAAATCAGCCAAGCGGAAAAAGGGTTGATGTCAATCTCCAGGGGTCCCACTCCACCCACTGCTCCTTACACAGTTGCCAATATACCTGTTATAAGCTACCGGTATTGTAAGTAACTGACTGAAAGCAGTTTGGCGATTTGGCAACATCGTAAGATAGTTTAAAAGCGTTCATTTCCTTAGCTAATAGGCGTTAAATTGACTACAAGGGTTGCTTCTTTTGTACAATAATGCGTCTTTGTATGAAAAGTTGTGGGACTTTAATGCCATCTTACAGTTTTTCCTGTAGAACCAAAATAGGTAGCGAAGCTTGCCGTTATTATAGAACGTTAACACGTAAGAAAATGGAAAATGCTCGTTGTATAATAAAGAGTGAAAATATCTTTGGTGGAGGTGCCGGGTCCAAAATTTCCCTTTTGCATGAAATACTAGCCACTTCTACCTGGTCCGCAGAGTCACTTAAAACATTCTGCAACATGGTTGTTGAAGGGCAAAACGTGAGACGTGAAACACACAGATTAACAAAGTGATGCATATAGGGGAACTTCGCTGTCTTAAACTGTATATTTATAGTTAATTGTACATTCGCGGACATAAATAAATCGAGGGTCAAACAGAAAACGAATTTACCATATTATATAAAATGGTGTACAAAGTCTCTTACCTCGTTATTTTAGAATCTCTTAAATCCATTCGTAGGTCACCGAGTATAGCAACAATCAGGGAGACAATAGTATAGGTGATAAGTGATGACAAGCAAGGATACGGAAGTACCCGAAAGATGGAGCTAAACTTACCATTATGATATATAACTATTGTGCCACTGACCGACTTTCTTTGGTGGAAGTGCCGGGTATAGGTTATCCTCTTTAAATTGGGCTGGGGTCGGCTTTGATTTCACCATCCTTGTTGAAGCGCAATGTCAACAAAATCCCTTTACACAGGGCAGACGGACGGACAGAAAAGCGAGGTTAAAACAATAATATTATGGAGAAGAGAGTATTGGCGAAGAGAAGTATGGTATTGTAAGTAAGTATAATAGAAGTATTGGCACTGGTAATAAGAGGTATGTATGTTAATAGGAAGCTTCGCAAACGCTTTTTCAGGCGCGTTGTTGGATGAGCGTAATTTTTTTTAAATGAAAAAAGCGTAAAATAGAGATTTTCATAAGAAATAATTTTTCGATTACGCTAAAATTTCACACGAATATATTTATTCATAAAATTAAGTTTATGTGAAAAAATCATTACAATTGGATAAAGCATGTAGGCCTAGGTGTTATAAGTCGAAGAAATTTAAAAAATCGAAAAAAATCGTAAAATTGCGATTATCACGAGAAAAAAATTTCGATTGCGCTTAAATTTCACACGATTATATAAATTCATGAAATTAAGGTTCTGTGAAAAAAATCATTACAATCTGATAAAGCATGTAGGTGTTATAAGCCAAAGAAATTTAAAAAATCGAAAAAAGTCGTAAAAATGCGATTTTCGTAAAACATAATTTTTCGATAACGCTCAAATTTCACATGAATATATCAATTCATAAAATTAAGGTTCTGTTAAAAAATCATTACAATCGGACAAAGCATGTACGTGTTATAAGTCGAAGAAATTTAAAAAAAATCCAATAAAATCGTAATATTGCAATTTTTATGAGAAACAATTTTCCGATTGCACTCAAAAACGTGGCAGTTCTAAGTTCAGAGATTTCGAAGGCCTCCATTAAATTTCATCGAAATCGGAGTATCGGTTTAGCCGGAATCGTGTAAACAAACAGACAAAAATACAAAAAGAAAAAAAAAAGAAAAAAACATTCCGGATTTTTTTCTCCAGTGTAGTGAAATGGAATCTTCGCTTCGCTCGCTACGATCATCCAACAATACATTTAAATTTGTAATCATTCTAATCATTTTATTATTTGAGTACCCAAGAAGGTTGTTTCGATTTTTAAAACTAGGAAGCTTCGCAAATGCTTTTTCAGGCGCGTTGTTGGATGAGCGTATTTTTTTTTAAACGATAAAAAGCGTAAAATTGCGATTTTCATGAGAAATTGTTTATTGATTGCGCTCAAATTTCACACCAATATATTTATTCATAAAATTAAGGTTCTGTAAAAACATAGTCACAATCGAATAAAGCATGTAGGTGTTATAAGTCGAAGAATGTTTTAAAAAAATTTAAAAAATCGTATAAAATTGGGATTTTTATAAGAAATAATTTTGCGATAGCGCTCAAATTTCACACGAATATATTAATTCATAAAATTAAGGTTCAGTGAAATAATCATTACAATCGGATGAAGCATGTAGGTGGTAAGTCGAATATTTTTTTTTTAAATCGAAAAAAATCGTAAAATTGCGATTTTAAATAATTTTTCGATTGAAGCTCAAAAACGTGGCAGTACTACGTTCAGAAATTTCGAAGGTCTCCAGAAAATTTCATCGCAATTGGAATAACGGCTTGGCCGGAATCGTGTTAACAAACACACAAAAAAGAAAAAAGAAAAAAAGAAAAAAAAACATTCCGGATTTTTTTCTCCAGTGTAGTGAAATGAAATCTTCGCTTCGCTCGCTACGCTCATCCAAAAACATTAAGAAGTTTACAAAGAAAGTTGATTTCTTGCAGTCCCCCTAATTAACCTCTTCATCTCAGTAGAAGAATACGTGACTTTACAATAGTATAATAATATTAACCATAAATAACCACGGTTATATAAAAAAGAACAACATTGTTTCGTGGGGAGTTCTTTGGATCAGGGAATCTCCATCGTTTCACTCTCTGTTGGTCCCCTTGCCAATCGAGCCTAATGCGCTCCAGCAGCTAATGGTATCTCGCTATAACTTATTTGGTGGTTTTCTTGTAGACCCCACATCCGAAACTGCACTCAACGGCCAACCGCATGCACCGGAGGTCACTGCATACATGCACCTATACTCCACGTGCACCTAGCCGATCTCGTCCTGTTCCAGCTCAGGTCACGACTTGCTGCTTCATCGGACACATAAAGTAGAGAACGCTCTACGTGTTTTAACACATTTCATCTTCTTCGCACCTCGTAAGAGATTACTCTTTCCATGTTTGAGGATTATAATCATATTTTAAGCTTATTTACGACCGAAATCACACGCTAACGAATAATCGTAAAAACGAATATTTATTTCTTAATTCCTGAGGAGTTGCGATGACACAATAACAAGACGGCTCCCATAAATCGACACTCCCTGTTTGTATTAGTTAACTGTGTTCTTGTGACTATACTAATTCAGAATAACTTATTAGGATATTAAAATATCAGATAACCTCTTCTAGTATCTATGCTAGAACACAAACAACCGCAACGTGAGCATATGTATGTATACTTAATTTCGGTTTGTCATGGATACATATTGGCCATTTTTTCACCTAAGTGAGTGTTTCTCGGCTACCAAATAAAGAAACAAATTATGCAACAGATTTTGGTGGTTATTTTAGTATCTCGTTTCCTGGTTCAATGACTTATTTTATGTGAAGAGATAATTGCAATCGAACGTGAATGCTGGATGAGGTTAGTAATGAAATGGGGAAGGGGGTGAATTGGTTTCACAGAATAAACGACACATCGTGAGAATGGTGGTAGTGTAGTAGTAGTCTTCATCGCATTGGGTATCATTTCCCATACGAGGTTATACCCATACCGAGCGTTAGCTCATAAGGGGTGACTTTTGGAGGCACACATTTTGGGAAAGAGATCACATTCCCTCCCAAAGGATATTGCAATCGAGTAGTGATACTTCTCATTATCGTTCTCATTGTCGTTGTCGTTGTTGTTCTCGTCACTTTGAGGTTGGTTAATCGAATATTTTACATATAACCACTTTAATGTGCGTAAAATGCCTATTAGCATGAACTTTTTAATAAGTTAAAACCTACAGCTCCTAATCGTTAACTTAAAGTAATTTAATTAATATTAATTTAATATATACACTATAAAGTTATGATAATTAAATATTATTTTCTGTATTAATGATGGTGGTAGGCTCCATATGGTATAGAGTACCCCATTCAATATTCATCAGTCTGTGTTTATTGTATTTGAAAGTAATAAACAAGAAGAACACTACTATTAATTTGTGCTAACCAGGCTAAATAATTTGTCCATCCCTGTCAACTTGAAGGACTGTATGGTGCGTCATCTATGTTGACGGGTGGGGAGGCTGGACATGATCAGAGTGGAGCCCACCCACCTCCCAGAGCAATTAAACATGGGGGTCAATCTGTCGGTGGGCTGGGCTTGGCACGAGAAGAGAAGCAAGCCCAGGTGTCAATGAATCACATTTAGCGTACGCGATGTCATTGCCGTACACAGCTGAATTACAGGGTATGAATGATTAATCCTTCCTTTCGTTGCCTCGGCCAACCAACCAACAAACCGAACATTATAATTACGAAACAATAAAATGAGGTCCTGAAGTCTGGACAGTGTCCATAAACCTTACGCGGTATTGGTGGGTTTGGCCTGCATGAACTGAGAAAGATAAAATCACAACCATTTTCATACGTTTCTTACTTAATTTATTCACACACTTAGATCTGCGGATAACTAGAGCAGGGCTCTCATACATCACATCACAGTCCCTCCTACATGAAAGAGAGTTTAATAGAACTCGCAATGTAAGGCAGGGTGATTCTTCTCGGTAGATATAACGTGAGAATGTAAGCTGGAAAGTTAGTATGCATGATGTCCACAGGTAAAACACCCGACCGGCAATCGGGAGACCGGGGTTCGATACTCCTCTGAGATGTATTTTTTTTCTTGATTGATTTCCATATAATCAATTACACCTACGGGAGTGTTTCGCAACCAATAAAAATGAGAAATATATCCACAGGTATTTCGTCTTGTGGTATCATTGCTCTACAATCATTGACAAATTGTCTCGCTTACTATAGATCAGTTTAGGATAACAAATTAAAAAATTAAATGAGTTAACTATCGAGTGGCTCGGTTGTCTTACATCATAGGAGGGTCCGGGCTAATTGCCAGAACCAACGGGTGGCCAGCTTGATTGACGTTCAAGCTCATAGAAAATAGGCGGATTGCAAATAGCATCAGATTAAATAACATATTAAAAATAAATTTTTCTAGATTGTTTTTCTTAAAAAATTAATACAACTTTTTTTCATAGATCAAAGATAATAAATGTAAAACGTATTTAATTTTCATTCTATGAAAATTTAGAAGTTATAGGGTCGTAGCCATTTTGCACGTTGGTTGGTTTACTTTATACCAACACTCATCTTGTTATATTGTACTAGGAAAACGCTCAGTTGGACGCGTTTTGAGCGAGCACCGGTACGTGCAACACGACCCGAGTACGACATTCCCATAATGTTACATACCAATAAGTCTTTAAGGTCTTGACCGATTTAGCTGAAAATTTGTAAAATAGGAGAGAATGGATAAAATCCACCGCCATCTAAAGGACCTTGACATCATTTCTTTGGGAAAACTATTTTGTGAGCGTAGCGAGCGTCTCCACTTGACTCTTATGGCTCGAATGTCTGTTTTTTTTTTTTTTTTTTCCCACTTTATCGGCGCCCTTTTTCTGATGCTAAATTTTTTCCAATTTCAAAAGGGGCCCTTTTTTGTTTAAAAAATCCATGGGTTTGGGAAAAAATAAAACAAAAAAATAAAAAAAACCATTTAAAAATTTTGGGTAAAAAACCCCTTCCTTCATTTTCATATAATAAATTCTTTTCCTTTGCAAAAATTTTGAAAATAAAAAAATAGAGGGCAATTAATTCCAAAAATTTTAGAATGGAGGTGTTTAAAGAAAGATTGAAAGAAACTTAAAAGTCAATTCCAAGTTTAGCAACCTTTTTGGGGGCCCTTTTAAACTCTCGGTTTCCTCCGGTCCCCACAACGGTCCAATAGCATCCGTTGTTCTTCTAAGTAATGTGACAATTCTGTGGCTTGTGTGTCCAGGAAAGTACTTGAGGCGAATCGGAGATGTTTCACTCCTGGAAAAATCGAATTTTTTTTTTTTCATTAATAATTTCCCTGTTTTTTGGCTTAAAACTGATTCTCTCACAGTATTTCTCTGATTATTTTAACCTTCGAAATTGTCTAACTTACAAACCATTTTGAACAATTGAAAATTTGATAAAAATCGATTCGTTTTTTAAATTTTAATCTGGGGGATAACCCCAAAAGTCCGTTGATGATTTTTCTCAGAAAATATGGATTTTAAAAAGAAACGGTTTAAATAACTATTAAAATAAATTTTCTATTTTCAAATTTTACGGTTTTTTTTTTATTAAAATTAAAGTAAACGTATTTAATTTTATTCCCATGAAAAAAAGATTTTAGCTAATTTTGGTTGTTTTATTTTTAAACCTATCGTAATTTACTAAAACCCTTTATTTACGGTTTTTTTAAATACGTAACAAAATAGATTTAATTAATCCAATAATCTTTAAGGTCTTGACCGATTTTAGCTGAAAATTGTAAAAAGGAGAGAATGGATAAAATCCACCGCCACAAAAGGGCCTTTACATCATTCCCTTGGGAAAACTTTTTAACTCTTGATTACTTTTTGGGGGCGTACTAGTGACCCGATTCTTTTGCGAACTTTTCGTTGCCATGGGAAAGTTACTTTTGTTAAAATTAATTTCTATCTACACTACTTATGGGTCAAAAAAAAATTAACTATTTTGGACCAACGACATTTAAATGATTTGCTACCTCGATTTTGTCGCTGTTTAGTTTTTTAAAAAAAAATTTAGATTAACTTAATGTAACTTTTAACTTTTTGAACGATTTTTCCACAAAAAAATGGCATTCAACGGGAACGAAACTTGTGGATGTCAAAATTTAACTCGATCCGAGCCTCCCTTTTACCGCTATCATGAGCCAAAAAAACTGAGCGACTTTTTCCGGGGGGGGCCATGGTAACGGGACTTTTTATATTGTAATTCCCCTACATACTTTCGGGTCAAAATAAAAAAACAACTGATCGGACGGGGGCTTCTAAATGATTTGGCCACCCGATTTTGTCGCCGTTTATTTTAAAAAAAAACTTTCATTAACTTTTTAAAGTAAATTTTTTAAATTTTGAACGTTTTGCCAAAAACTATCAGCAACCCCCCCTAGTGGTATTTACATGTGTGCAAAATTTTAGGTCGACGAGAAACGGGGGCGACCTGTACCGAAGCAGTAACAAAAAAAAAACAAAAAAACAAACAAAAAAAAAAAAGACTTCGAGCCATAAGAGTAAGTGGAGACGCTCGCTACGCTCGCTCAAAAATCATGTAACCTGATCAAAATTAATTCAAGATAAGCCTATATAATATACATCTATGGAAGGATTTCTAGTAAAACAGTGATTATAAACAAGAAGGTTTCGTGTATTTTCAAGCTCTTGCAATTTTGGAACAAAATGTTCATACCAAAATTCAATATGAATATATTTGTTATTATAATTTAATTCCATTAAAACACAAATTATTGGACATTTCACTCATGTAATATATTTGTATTAAACTATTAAAATATCGAACTAAAATTTTATATAACAGTGAAATGTACAATGGTTTGTATTTTAAAATATAGTAACCAGTTATATAGTGGTATTCCTCGTTGTAACTTTT
Source organism: Sweltsa coloradensis (assembly GCA_024449915.1). Lineage (NCBI taxonomy): Eukaryota > Metazoa > Arthropoda > Insecta > Plecoptera > Chloroperlidae > Sweltsa > Sweltsa coloradensis. The sequence goes on from JAMZAV010001066.1 coordinate 120,534, forward strand.
GTATTCCTGTGTTATTTGCAAGTATTTTTTCATTGTTTATATTGTTATGAGTTTCAATAAAACGCTTAATTTTAAATAATTGATTGCTCATCGTTCGGCTGAAATGTGATATTAAACTATTAGCATATGACTGTATGACGATTAGTCTTATCTCAATACCTAAGATTGCAAGAGTTATAATATATTTTAAATTATTTCATTTAATTTTTAGCTTCACTTAAAGTTATAAATGGAATAACGCAATGGGCCAATGACACTAAACGACCCTCTTACTAAGACAAGCCAAAGGTCGATAATATATTATTTATTTATGTTTTATTTTTATTAAGTTATACTCAGCAAGTGTTGTTTTCGACGAGCATACATAAGTTCCTCGCTCTGGATCTTTGTGTGCATATTCCCCGTCTATTTCGGAATCTTTGTTTGAAAGATCGACCCAGCGTTTATGTTTTCGTTCCAAGTGAGTTTCTGGCCGTGGGTCAAGCAACATTAGTTAAAAGTAGATTAAGAGATGGATAATTGCCCTGAGGATGTTGAATGTAATATTACCTTCTTCTCGTGTGTGCTCAGTGTTATGGGAATTCAAACACTTCTGTTTTACTTGATTTGTTGTTTCAGAAACCTAATGTGGGCCTGCCTCGGGCGAACCAAAACAACTATGCAAAAACAACGTTTTCTTTGATAACTTTGGAACAGTGTGATGATTATATGCCGCACTGAGATAGACTGTTGTCTCCACATGGAAATAAAGAAGATTTTGTGCCTTTATTTAAGTTTATTTTATTTTTCTTAAAGCTGATTTAATAAATATATGGAGCTACTTCATCGCATACCAAACATTAGACAGCAACTCTGATTGCTAATGTCACTAAAGGTAGAATAAATTTAAAATAAAGTGAGTTCAACAGATATGTACCTTTTAAATTAAATGACACCAAATTATTGTTTACTTAAATAAGAACTATGATATTATTAAAATATTCATCTAATCATATGCACAATCACAAAATATGACATATTTAGTGGCAAACTGGCATAAAAACAGTCCTCGTTTAAGTCACTGCTACCCCACTGTTATTACCAACCACTCCAATACTCATCCAATCCCACCCACCTATTTTCCACGACCTTTCAACTCTACTTTATCTAGCGTGCGTATTACTCGTATAAAAATGATGATATTAGTTACAAGGATAAATAATAATATTTAAGTCTGGCCTGAGACCTCCCTCGTGTCTTCTATGAAATACCTCGGACATTAACATTGTAAGGTGGGAGCAAATATATCACAGCAACACTTGTATTATTACGAATAAACCGGAGGATGCGGCAAGGCCTAGTTTCGGTATCCAGTTAGCACGCACGCTTTACATAATGTAACGATATAATAACTGTAAGTGGCAAGCTGTATAATAATTAAATGCACATATAGACATTAAATCAACGGCGATCTTATCTGAAATGAATGTTATATACGCCGAGATTTAAATCTCAAAACATAACAACGACCCACGTAAAAATTATCAGCATTTTAAATTTTAATTATAAAACGGTGACAATAATGAACTTTTTAACATTGAACCAGATTTGAAACTGCGCCTGAAAGTGAGTGTGGACTGTTGCGTTCAGCACGTGTGTCTGTGTACGCTGTTTAAACCTGTCCTAAATGTAGGCTTGGCTTTATTATAGTATTTACAGAACTAGCTTCCAACTTGGTTTATAATTTATAGATCAAGGTTAATCCGTAAATCAGTTCATATTTACTCGTAAGTCACCGTCTATCCAGCACATTCTGCTTGCAGCGCTACAGAATTGCATTTACAATATTATCATGCTGGATTTAATTATAATAGTTCGATAATCATATTGCATTTTTCGCTTGGGGGGAAATTATAATAATTATCTTATTTCTGAGTAACGTTTGTACTGGTTAGAAGCTATTATAATTCAGTATTGTTGCGTGAAAAAAAAATCTACGTTGTGTTAATATAGAATAATATGTGCAGACAACATATTGAAAGTTAATTTAATATTTTCTCACCCATCGAAAATATTTATATTCAAAAACATTAAGTTCAAGAGTAAGGTATGTTTTTAAATATATCATAGCAACTGTACACTACATATGAGTGTCAATAGATCAAATAATAGGATTGTAAAGTGAAGAACGTATAACGTGGACAGTAAAGAAATAAAACGTCAACTTCAATCTATAAACAAGGACGGATGACAAGAAAGACAACAAACTTATATTACATAAAATTAAATAGGTAGTTTCTATATAATTAGCCGACAGCTCGGGACAGTTCGGGAGGTCCCTGTTTAAAATCCCGTCGAGACCGGCAAGCCTAACTGGAGGTTTTTCCCGAGGTTTTCTTCGGTTGTTAATGCGAATGCGAGGGATTGAGTCGGAGATCCCTTGACAATAATAATTGTCCTATCCGCAACATACCTAGTTAGACACCTGAAGAGGGGCATGAACTGCACCCTGGGCAGGCACTTCCCAAAAATAATAATAATTATTATTATTATACTACAGCTGTTGTTTGTTTTTTTGTATTTTAAACTGGTACTAATCGTTGTCAAAATATATAATTTAGAGTTTACACAGTAACACACAACTTGTTAATGAACCCTTTACCCACATATTTTGTTGGTCAAATAATTATAACCTAACCATAACATATACGTCATTATCGTTTAGAGCGTAGAGCGCGTAATAATGAGGACCAATCAGGTTTTTCTCCAAGTGAATTCCCAGGCCTCTTTTTCTAGCACGTGCTTGCTTGCAGCACATCCATATTTAGTCAAATGAGCTATGAATTGTGAGGCCAAAACACTACCAAACGATTGCAATGAGCCACTTGATTTGGTCACCGAGCCTCACTTATGACGTGATATGGTTAGTCTAACGAGGATATACTTCATGAAATAAGCTATTAAGAGTATCGTTGTCCTGATCAGTAAGCCGATCAGGATGTGAAATAGTAGATGAAATAAGTTAAGTTCTTTAAGTTGCACTGACACGTTGTCTAGGGAAGCCAATCACGTGCGCAATTAGTGGCAGACATGTTCGTCATTAGTTTCAGAGACGGCTAGCAAGAAATCGGGTAGAAAACTCATCACGTGAATCTTTAATCATCTTTCAGGCAGCGCTTGTTTGCCGAGTATAACTACGATGGTAGCTACGTTGTTATACACCGCTCATTGGCTCCAACAATAAATGCTTCTGCTTTGATAACAACCTTGCACATATTTCTCTAAAATTATTCCTTCTAATCAATTCATAATTTTATTTTCATATTTATTATGTAAAATTCTTGAAAATACGTCAGTCAAGTTTTAACGTATTAGCTCTTTAAAAGACCAAATCTCATATTATTATTATAAATAACACGGAATCGAATTTGCCTATATTTGTCTTAAATGCTTAGACTAATATATTTCTATTGATAATCACTTTTTGGATGAGCGCAGCGAGCGAAGCGAAGATTCCATTCTACTACACTGGAGAAAAAATTCCGGATTTTTTTTTCTTTCATTTGTATTTTTGTCTGTTTGTCCACACGATTCCGGCTAAACCGATACTCCGATTGCGATGAAATTTTATGGAGGCCTTCGAAATCTCTGAACTTAGAACTGCCACGTTTTTGAGCGCAATCGAAAAATTATTTCTCATGAAAATCGCAAATTTTACGATTTTTTTCGACTTTTTTTAATTTCTTTGATTTATAACACCTACATGCTTTCCGATTTTGATATTTTTTTCACAGAACCTTAATTTTATGAATTTAGGTATTCGTGTGAAATTTGAGCGCAATCGAAAAATTATTTCTCATGAAAATCGAAATTTTACGGGTTTTTTCTTTTTTAAATCAATTCTTTGCCTTATAACACCAACATGCTTTATCCGATTGTAATGATTTTTTCACAGAACCTTAATTTTTGAATTAATATATTCGTTTGAAATTTGAGTAAAATCGAATAATTATTTCTTATGAAAATCGAAATTTTACGATTTTTTTCTTTTTTTAAATTAGGATTAATTAAAAAAAAAAAAATTAAAGTTTATTTTTAATTTAATTTAAATAAATTTAAAAAAAATCTTCAACTTAGTAATGATTTTTTCACAGAACAACAGAATATCCGCATAACACTTGGCTACTCAATGCACCAATTACGCTCATCCAACAACGCGGCGGGACTTAAGCGTTTTCCTAGTACTGATAACACTGCATACACAGTTAAATTTTATTTCGAGGTGATAAAAAGAGTAGACTAAGTCTGATTACTGGAAAAGAAATCCTGCTTAAAATGGTAGGTAGGCCTATGCTGATGTTACCATCAGATAACTAACTACGTGCTGTTCCGCCCGTTTCGTTCCAGTTGCTTGTTAGTCTTCAATAATAAATGGTCAGAAAGAATACGTCTGGCTCATGAATTAATAACGAAACACGCACTAAAAACTAGATAAATCTCGCTGCGGTAGCATTAATAACACCACTTTTTGAAAAAACACATCAACCCCACGTTGAGTCCGGATTAGATTTCAAATGAATAGTTTTTAAATTGATGTTTGGAATATGAAAACATTGTGTGTAAAACAGCGGTTTTCGTAATTTAGGTGAGCGAGTTTCTTGTCTGTTTGCTGCTTATAACAACGCTCTAGGACACCTTCTAGACCCCCCACTGACTTCTAACTCTAGTTATATGTAGATTGCAGGTGGCGGACAATTACATGCAGATTCCAACGATGTGAGAATGTGCATAAAAGCCGTATAAACGTCTTGAGATGGCTGCTTGGCAAGTGCAAGGTGATGGCCTCCGGGTAGTGATATTGTCTCCGGATGAAGCCGAAGAGCTGATGATATCTTCGCCCCCTCGCCTCACGCCCGCGTCTGCCGCCAAGCCGTGAGTAATCATAGGGCACCGGTAACGTGCACTCTCCCAACATCCATCACGCCAATAAACGGCCCAACTGGAAACACAAACTGAAATTTATTAAATACAACCCACAAACTATCGAAGAGGCAACGAAATTGATCGGTTTTTAAGTGTTAATCGAACGTTGCTATAATTTATTAACAACGCAGGGATAAAAATGAAAGTGCACGAAATCAGCTATTAACTTCAGGCTTAATTATTTTTTGTTGATTTTAGCTCGCTGGCTGACGTTCCGCTGACCTAATAGGCCAATTAACAGCTAAAGTGCTAGGTTGAAAAGAGATTTGGCAGGTTCACTATCATTTTAATGCCATATTTTATAATTTATGCATGCCTACTTACAAAATTGATGTGCTAACTAAACCAAAGTCGAACCATTATTTTTTATACGGTGTGGCAAAATGTTTGGAATGTGAACATAACATATAATTCAATAGTTTGCGAATGAGGCTGTGAGAGAGACGTAATAGATCCAATGAATTCAATTACACAACGCAATTGAACATTTTTGAGACAATTAATTGCAAAGACCCTGACCTGGTAGAATCAAATATGTGTCATATATCCGCGCGGTGTTTCGCCACGTCTGACAGTCTAATGGCCTGCGCTGTGTGGCTGCATGCACGGTCACTACCAACACTCAATGCTACTGAACTGCTTGGACGAATGGTAAAAGTGTCGGTAAAGTAGTTATAAAATGACCCAAGGCGGGCAACACGCTTCATTTGCATAGCACACCACGTTATTTGTATGGTAACTTAGTTATAGGTTAACATTAAAACATGTAGTCAACTGGAGAATTTTGTTTGTGGTATATTAAAAAACCCACAGGAAATTACCAATAAAAATAATAAGTGGTAATTTACTAAGTCAAAGAATACGAGTAGCAATAATATGTTTCAGGTAAAAGTTTTTTAGTAATACAACATTTAAGAATAATTTTATCGTTGTGCTTCATCAAACACGTTTTATTCTTTTTCTACATATCCAATTAATTAGCTAGAGTTTGTGTAATTATTTTGTAAATTATTTTTTAAAGAAAAAATGTAGAGCACTTGAATAGGAGAGAGCATAATAGGAGATAGTCAAAATAGAAAACCATGGTCAAAATTCGGATTGTTAGAATAATTAATAGTACATCATAGCCGTTCTCTTTGCTAAAACTCATTGTGTAATAATTTTTTTAATTACTTTTTTAGTGTAATTTATTTTCCCTTTTTGATTATTAATAAAACGTCTTTACTATTCAGTTGTATAAACTCATTTATAATGGACGACAGTAAATCAAATTAGGTTAACAGAAATGCAGCAAATTACACAAATGCAAAATCGATTGTAACATCGTAGAATCCAACATGGCTCCACAAAATTACTTGTTCCCGAAAATCTGCATCCGAATATGGCAACAAGTACGACGAGTGCCCGGGGGTGGTGTGGTACAATCAGCAACAACCTTCACCGTAACCACAGGCGTCTAGCCAATGATCACAGGTTAACAATTTGTCAGTGCTGCATGCAATTGCCGGGCTTCTAAAACGTGTGGGCTTAGCAAAAAAATAAAAATAAATTTCTTTATGTTGCAGTTTTTCAGTACCAGGAGTAATTGCACAGGCTTTAAAAATTGCACTCCGGGGATTTGATCACATATTTTGAAACATCAAAGATCAGTTTCCCCGAGTAGTTTTGCATTGTACATGGTGGGCTACGGGATGTTTATTGTTTGTGTATGTGTGCGGTTGTGAGGAACATACGTCGATTCTTATATATGATGACTTCCCCTAATTATAAAGTCGTAAAGAAAAAGTTGTTCAATATATTTTAAAAATATATAGTGACTACTTAAGGTCAAATCAAAATAGTTTATAGTTGTGTGGACTTGCTTTCGCGGTCAGAGAATTACATCGGATACCTCGCAAGTTCATTTAGAAATAGAATCCATAGCCTGCCTTTACCAACATGAGAATAATAAAACAAAACACTACACTATGTCCTTGTGGTTCAGAACTTGGAAATGTCTAAACATTTTTAGAAGAAGAATTGATAACAAAAACTGTTGGAATAAAAATAATAACATTCGTTTGGAGTAATAATGAACTGAACAATTTATTGAATGAAAGTAGTTATAGAAGACTTGGCACTATATTGTTGGGACGAGCTCAAAACTGCGGTGGTAAAGAAACTTTTTCCTCCGTAATTGGAAGGAAAACTATAAATTTGTCAGCACGCACTTGACAAGTTGACAAGTAAAAATATATTGCAACCTGTTGGTTGTCGGCAAAGTTCTGTGAGAAGAAAATCACAGTATTTGTAATTTCTTATAAATATCTCGTGTTCATAATTGGAAGAATGAAAAGAATGCAATTTGAACAGCTGCGGTGTCAATAGTAAAGCCTTTGCGATTTGTGTAATAAATAACTGAGTGTGTTAACGTTTAACTTAAATCTAATGAAATTATATCAATTACAATTATTTATAATATAGAGAAACATATCTTAATGATCACGCGCCTGATCAATCCAGCCGTCCTTTCATAACATAAAATAAAAGATGATATAAAAACATGGATGTGTGTTTATGTTGCCAATGTGATTGATTTCTCATTAGTGGTGTTTATAAAGAATATTATTAATGAAAAATGCATAATTTACACCCTAAAATCGACGCACATAAGTAACGGTACCAAATAAAATATGTGTTAAGTATGAAGTTGATGTGGTTTTTTGGTCAGATTGTTCAATTAATTTGCAAAAAGCAGCTGTAGTAAGTATAAGTTAATTGCTCGACTCTTTAGAATAAATTAACATCCTAATTGATGAAGGGTGAGTCGAAAACGATCTAAGCTTGCTACTGACGGTAAAAATCAGTCAATATTAGGCTATGTGGTATTGGTATGTATTTTAGTTCTTAATAAAAATTAGGGTGTGTAGTGTATTAACAAATCAAGCTTACATCTTAAATAAGAAATGTATATAATAATAAAATAATAAATACGTCTTTTCAAAAGTTACCTACCAATTAACTCCCTCGTGTTCCACTTTTCTCACGTTCACTTTACACTTCAACGTACACTTTTTAATATATTATTAAAGATTGATTTACTTATTTATATCGCCGTGTATACTAACAGCCATTAATTACTACAATGGTTTAAAATACTTTATAGTTAGTTTGAGGAAATGTTCACTTTACTATAAAGCAAAGCATTCCTGCCACGAGCCACCTATACTGTTAACAAGTTTGACAGGTTGTAATGAAAGAACAGTGAATTTGAAAGATTTAATTTAAGCCAAATGAAAACCAAGTTCTTCTGGTGTGTTCTCTGCCATCCCAGTCTTCACAAGCGACGAGGATGAAGGAAGCCACTTGCAATGCGACTCTCACCATAGCGCAATTAATATCAAGACGCGTTCGTAGATTTATTAGCAAACGAGCACCAATCAACCAATGAGTATATAGCATTTCATCAGTCGTTTTGAAGGAATCTCTATGTACGGAATATGGATGCATAGCCAGTCATACAGCCACGTATAAGGCCGACAGACAGGACTATGATGACCATGTGCAGAAACTAAACTCATGCCAGCTTAGCAGAAAGGTAATCAATATGAGGTTCTTTGCGGGTAGCATCGAGGCAGAATACAAATGATGGCTCCGTCATCAACCACTGACAAACTGTTCTCCACTACCTACCGTCACGATACGAGCGCACCAACCATTTCGACAGCAAAAACTCACACGACGAACAACCACGTTCGATTCCCTGATTTAACGTCATTGGTGTCTCGAGGAGAACATGCAACAGGCTGGCGACCGGGTACTAATGGCTACTGCCACCGAGAGAGCTAATTAATGCTAACGATGTCCAGGCAAGCTATCTTAACTTGGGGCTCAAGCCGATTTATTCATATAATAAAATCAAATGTTAAGATGTTTTCTTCAATTAGGAGCGCCCGAAGTGGTTTGGTTATGTCCTGCTCCTGTATAGGTAGCAGACGAAAGAAAGCACAGAAAGTTATCACTTAGATAAAACCAGCCACGTTTGATAAGGAGAATTAACGTTTAATTTAGCAATATATTATTCTTGCAAAACGTGAGAATTTGCATAAGCAAACCCTTATAAATATAATGTTTTCTTAGCAGACGATTTCGGCAGATAACTGAACTTTATGTATTGTTCAACTGACAGTAATCAATTGGCAAAATTCGTTCTTCTTCTTGTAAACCGAACGGATTCACTCTAAATACAAATGTGTTTATTTGTTATATACCATTTTCAGATAACAGATGACCTTTGGAGTAGTAGATAATAGAGAGTTTTGGATTAATTTCTCGTTGTGACCAAAGCTTACATAAGGTATGCTTGTACTGTACCAATTGTACAATAGTATTTGCTAGATAGATTGGAATCCAAAAACATCTGAAGGGCACTTGTTAAAGCAAAAAGACAATTTTACTGACATAAAATTTTAATTTAGCCGTTATAATAATAATCCATGATTACGATTACAAACTTTTATAATAGCTGTCTTATTTAATCTCAATTAATGCGACTCATATCATATTATTCTACCTGCCACGAGTGTCATAACCAATAACTATGTTGAGGGTTTGGTCCTCCATGCACCCTAACCTATGATTGCGCGAGATCCTATTTTGCATCCGGTTGGCTGATCTCATTCCAGAGCACTCCTCACGGAGAAACAGAATAAAGAACACGTGGGATCAATCGATTAAACGTCCTTGAAAATTAGATGTCTAGCAATGACGTCACTAGTATTAAGCTTCATTTTAAAACTTTCCCAATGCAAACACATATTGTGTAATAAACACTATAGTTCTGACGAAATTTCTGTTATGATTTAAGACGCACAACAATCAATCGTTTGGACCTAATTTAATCACTCTATAATATAGGAACGTTAAGGGTTTCCTTATTATTTTGGTATTTTTGTGTTTACCTCGTTGAAATATCGATACCGATCCGGTTTCTACGAGAGTAGGTACAGCCTTAATAAATTCAACAGGTATATCAGTAGAAATGAATGTCCTGTAGACGCAGAGATTGGTCCAATATATCAAGAAACGCACTTTAAAGACTTACAACGATATTTTTATTTTACACGATTTACACGATTTGATTTATAGTGAGCCAATGTAATTAGCAGTAGGTTGAAGAATCTTGGACCTAGCTATCTTGGGCAAGTCCACTGAGCATGCCCCACCACCCCGGCCGTCGATGCGAGCCCTGGTGGAGATGGCCACGCGAGCCGCGAGGAGGGGCCGGAGCGGCTACTCTCCGCTCTGCTCCCTACATATCTCAATGTCAAACACACGGATGATCTAACGCGCTCCTACTGGGCGTACGGTCTACAAGCCTCCTAGCCCTAGACGTTTCGACGTTCTTATTTATTTCTAATTATGAGCTAGCTAATGAATAACCTTGCAGTCCGCCTATTAAATTACTCAATATTTCAAAACGAGCCAACTGAGCGATTACATAATTTATTGCATTTTATAAAACAATATACCATAAAACAAAGGTGCACATGCCTAAATCACCTGCAGTCCATTCATACGATGACGTATTCCTCATTACGAGTATGTCTTGCTATTGGTCCAGCAGAAGGCGACAAGGCTATCATTGGTCCGGTTCGCAAGAGGGGTCCAAGTGGAGCGAGGTCGGACTATATCAGCTTGCATCGCTCTGACATGGTTTCATACCAATCAGCTCGTATGAGCTCGAAACGACGGATTGTGTAGAAAAATAACTCGATCGTAGGTAGATTGATGTATGTAGGTGAAAAATAAATTGCTGATTTTGCAAGGTGCACAGCGAGCTGTATGTGTGCACGCCAAGGTTAAGTTTGTAATAGCATAAAACAATTCGCCAGACCAAAAGCCACTATTGTTATTACACACCAATCCTGATTCATAAATAATAACAGTGCGCGAGACAATGTCAGAATCGTGCTTGTAATTTCAAGGGATAAATTATCGTCGTTGTGCACGTGATAATGAAACAAATATTATATTACTGGAATTTTGCCAAATGTTTACAAATGAAAATCTATTAATTATGTCATCGTCTCTTTAAAATTTAAATCGGTTGGGAGCGTAAGAAAACGCGAATCCTGTTTTTCGACGTTTCGTCGCAGGAGGTAATGAAAGAAACACGAAGGCTCGCGTCGCCCATCAACCGAAACCACCGTGTAATCCAGACATTGCGTGAAATTATTTGACGGCACGAATCAGCTAGAGGATTTCAATTTACTGGATTTCAATACAACTTAATTGACGTAAATTGCCAAAATGATATTATATTAAATCTATTGAAAAAAATATAAAAACATCGTGTTATAAATCCACACTAGTCGTTAATTAAAATCCACCAAAACGAGATGGCGCTGTGAAACCGATCGATGCGAAACGAAACTCGGGATGAAAAACTGGTGATTTAAACGCACGGACAGAACAACATCTCAACGACTAATGGAATGTAAAGTCAACGATTACAATGCACGTCCGCCACGTGAAATGTAAGATGTTCGCGTGTGTCTCGCAGCAAGTGTATAGTATGGCAGAGTTATTAGTGAGTTTTACTGTTAGCAAACAGGTACAGAACAGAAAACTGATAATGCGGACAAGGACGAGATGAACTAAACGAATGACGTAAATTAAATATCTGCATCCTGTAAAATACTTTCTAACTAATTTCAACATTTGTAACATCCGTTGGAAACAACATTTCAAGATATCTTCAACTATAATTGCTTCTCCATTGCATTTAGTATAGCAGTGGCTACTGCAAAGGTCAAACTTAAGCCTAAGGTCAAGCAAGTCCTAGGGCAATCGTGAAGGCCTTTATGTTTAAATTCTCATTGGTGAGTACATAAAACTTAGAAATATACAGTTTTGTGAACCCTGAAAAGATGTAGCAGATTCAGTGGAATCTTGCTGTCCACTATGGGTATAGCTCCGCGTGGGCCAACATATTGACAATTCTTAACGGATTTTGGGCCTACTACTCCCATATAATTCGTCCCATCATTTAAAGTCATCATCTACAAAAAATAACTAAGAATTTGCATCTATTGTAGAAAACTATAACTTAAAATTACTGGCAGACAAGAGTTTTAAATTGCTATAAGCAGTCGTTTCGTGGATCAGATTGCTCTACGAATAAACGTATTTGCTTTATTTTAGTGTCAGGTTCAATGTGTTCTCTTCGCATGAGGTGCTTGAGGAAACCTGACGTGATGTGCTCCATTAAACGATTTTTTTTTTTAAATATTATTATATTTTTGAATCTGAGGGAACACTATTATGTGAAGTGATCAGAGCATTTATTCGTTTATTCTTGGGTACTGATCTCTAATAATCATCTATCAGAATGTCCAATGCATCACCATTGTCAATGCTGTACTAACTGATTAAGCCCTAACTAGCTCTGAACGAGACACACCCTTCAGGGGAACCCCTGTGCGCTGTGTGGTAATAACAACTACTTGCCGTTAAAAACCACTTTAACCAGCTGAGCTGAGTAAATTCACACTTTAAACGTACAGTGTACAAGGTTCGACTCCCCGTTGCTGTCAACAGTGTGAATACGCATGAGCATTATAATCATCGATTTTAGTTTTAGTTTTTTGTGTCACTTAACAGTTTTAAGGTGTTTGCTATGAGTATCTATAGTACGGATACTATCCACGGGAAATGTTGATTTTGGAAGCAAAACAACCCGAGACCATTTTAATGCAAACCAAAATAACACTTTAATTGAAAAGTACAAATAATAAAGTAAATAATTAACAATATTGTATTTTATCGGTATTGAATACGCACTGTTATTCTATTTTGTTTGTTCAAGTTGTAGTGACGATTAGTAGATAAGCAATGTTATTTATTTATAACAATAACATATAAACATTTTGATAGTTCAATTCCACTCACAGCATCTCACCCCCACTTTAGAACATTTCGTGGCATAACGTTTTAAATGTGAAGCGTACATTGGATCACCTCAAAGTTTCAAGAAAATGTGTATTGCTTTTAATTTAACAGTTACACTGAGTTAATAATATTAGTTAAATAAAATAAATAAAATAAATTCGTATTCGTAATTCGTATGTCTACCCACTCAGTCAAGAGTTCACTGTTCAGTTTAAGAGTTACACGTTGAAATATATTGTGCATCCAACCTGACAACTCATGGAATACCTACTAGTGTCTCAGTGTGGAAGACATAGACAGCTTTATGACACCGGTAATTATAAAAACAAAACTGTAATAACACGAACTGCAGAAAACAAGTTTCACGGAAATTTACAATCATCATCAAGGAATTATGCATGCACGCTGCGTGTTTATTAATGTACGGTAGAGGAATAAGCGAAGTTATGTGTCTACTCTTTGAACTAGCCTAGACCAAGTGAATAGATTCTGCGCTATAGCTAGGCTACTGCACTTGTCACGTGCTATGACTGATGATACTACAAGCGCACGCACAGTTTCAATACACGCTGTTTACAACGGCATGTTCACCTTCTGTTCATCATTCACATCGGAGGGTTGTTTATTTGTTTCATTGCAAATATTCATAACACAACTTAAGTATTTAGCCTCATTCAGTTCAGTTCAGATTCGTTTTATAGAAGATTGGAAAGTCCGTGTATACTTTGCTTGTAAAATGCTGACAATGAAGTCCATGATGTACACTGAGATATTCAGTATATTTTATATTATGTCTATAAATAATCACAAATTTTGTGTATTTTAAATTTTAAATATTAAAATGAGAGAAACTTCTAATCGGAATAAAATGTTGCTCGAACATGTAATTATAATTAATCGTGTGTGTATAGTACAAGACTAAGTCTACGACATGTAAGTGCCATGATAAAAAATCTATTGTTTCCCCCCCCGCCCCCCCCCCCCAAAAAAAAAGGTATACAAAATTCACTAAAATACGTTTTCAAAAGTTATTTTTAAAAAAACGACATTTTCGAGGTTCTTTAATGTAATCACCAAGCACAAGACGCGTAACAATTCTAATAAATTATTTCCACTGCATTATTCCCTACTTTAAAAGTATGCTGTCTCTAGTTGTCGCCTATAAAAAGCTCTTGTAGAAGAGTGGAATCACATCCTTCCTCACTGTCTGGTAGACGGACAATAAAAATGCAAATTTGACGATTCTAGGGAGTTGAGTATTCCCCTCGATTATGACGGTTTAACAATAGGTTGTATTTTATTTTCTTATCGGATTAAGTATAACATATTTTACTTCTACGCGAGCCAAGCCGTGAACCTTGGTTTAACATCTTGATTTATAGGAGTCGGTCGAGTTTGGCATCTCTTAAAACAATCCGTATACAAAGTAGGTGCATTGTTACATCTTATTTGACGCAGTTTGATACAGAAAAGAAAGTGTCATCGTACAGAAAAAACGTACACAAAAACTGGTTCGGTGTTTCAACATTTATCGAGGAGTCAGATGTATATATGGAAGAATTGTGCACAAGAAAAATATTTTTCGACAGCTTATACTGTTCTACAAAGTTGGTCATTAATTGTTCACATAACTTATAGATGATTGCAAAATAATTTTTCATACTTCACACTCTCGTAAGTTACTGCATCCAGTTTTGTAATTTTGTGCATGAAAATAAATTGATTTGAAAATAAGAGTGCATTGTTCCACGTGGCTGTTTTATTGCGTTTAAGATAACAATAAATTGTGTAAACAAGGCTTTGTTATAAACCAGGAACTTGTTTGATGTTAATTAGCAGCATTTTTTTTTGTATTCGTTGATGATTACCGAAATTTAAAAAAAAAATTATTCATAATACATCAAAGTTTCAAAGTTCAGCAAGCAAAGTTTTATTTCCACACAAATAATTACATAATTACATAAAATTACAAATATGTCCTTGACCCTCAAGCGTCAGTATCGATTAATAAAATTTACTTACACTGTCTTAATATCATTCACAATATTTTATTGCTCTAATTATATTTCATCAATTTTGTGATCACAAAAGTGATTAGTCCCTTAATCGTCTTCTTGCCTTCCTTCGTGTTTCTTGTTAAAAAGCCATCGATATTTGAAAAATTGTTAGCATCGATGAAATCTAAATAGAATCTTAATTAGTCTAAACCTTCTGTATGGAGTGATTAATTTTCAAATGGGCGATAATACATGGTTGAGCGGCACTGATCACGAGCCCGTATGGGAGCCGGACGATATTTTTGACTGCTTAAGACGAGGCAAACCTCATTTGTTACACGTCTGATTACTGACGGGATTAGGGCCTGATAAATGATGCCGATATAAGATTTAGGAAAATCTTTCCATTTGCATTTGTAATGCCCGATCGAGAGGAAAACTATACCAGCTCGCGCCGTTGCCCATGCAGCTCCAGCTCCCCGCTCAGCGTGTATTTTAATTTTATAATCTCCATGACTGGGCATTTAGTCAGGGTTCACTAATTTGTCCGTCTTATTCTTGTGTTACGATTAATAAGCTGACAGGAACCCACCTGGGCATTGGCACAAAAAGTGCGGGACGTCGAACTAGCTATTGGTGGTGTGCCCAACTATTTCCTGCACACTCTTGCAAAACCAGCGCAAATTTCATCCAATAACATCACCGTGTTATTGTTTTCTTTAATGGTTCAACACGTTGCACTTAATTGCAAAATATTTAAATAGGTTCCACTAATGGAAACCTATTGGGTAATCAAACAGATAATTGATGCTTTAAGGATTATAAATTCAAGTATTATGACCATCTGTGCATTTATTGCGTCGGGGCCTACAGGGTTGGCTTCGTCGCTTTGATTTAAAGTCCCCCACTGAAAATCAGTTATCAAAACTGAGTGGGTAGACTCTAAATACAATTTGTTTATTTATTTAATTATTATTATGCAATCGTTTGTAAAGGATACCGAGTTAATTAAGAACTGTTACAAAATTAAAAATACATCATTTCACTTTTGGCCACTCAATTATATTAGAACGCACATTTAATTACAAACGCTTTGAGTTACTCTAGAACTGATCCAAAACCACTATTTGCATGATTTAAATGAACAGCAAACTTCGCGGCTAATCTATTACTTAGATAGTGTCTCAGATTAGACCCATACCTAATTTTAAAGATGAAAGTGGTTTATTTTGTAAATATAATTATTCGAGTTTTTTTTTTTTTTACGTGCTAGTGGGGGAAATGACCTTGGCTATAATCGAAATAATGATTGGCGTATAGAAAACTACCGATAACGACTATTTTCGTGGACTCCGTTTTGTCCTGGGCGACAAAACAGCAACACACGTATGAATTATATGAGAAAGAAAGGAAGAATGTAACACATTTCGTCTCCTCGCAGGTGTTTCATAAAATGTCAAGAGCATAATAGTAGTCATCAACATTGTCATCGCCACTCCGTTTATTTCTACGAGACTATAGACACTCACAATAGCCCCACGTGCGAAGGTAGACGGTGACGACGCACATTCAGTACAGAAGCCTGACACCCAGTTGAGAAGAAGATGAATGGTCTAGAATAGCCTGGACTTCAGCAATACCAGAGTTCACGTCAATTACACACTAAAAATCACTGATTTCCCATAAAGATTATCCAAGTAAAATCACTTAGATATAATAATATAAATTAATCATCATCATACTTCAATGAAAGACGTGTACGTCCACCTCAATGACAAGTCAAGCCTATTCACATTCTTCAGGATAGACACTTTTCATCTAATAAGTCTTCTTCAGTACCCCCCTTCATCTTTATCATACCCTAGCTGCATTAACATTCGTTACAGTGTTTATGAGAGAAATTGCTTATCAGTTATCAGACATTCCTTTAATAACAATATATACAAACAAAAAAAAATGTTAATTTATATATTAACTATTGAGCTTCTTTACTAACTACAATAATTATGAATTAATATTTGTATTTTACACTTTTTGTTTGAGTCGTTTCTTCAATGGATTTATTCATATACTTATCCCGTAAAATAAGACCTTATATTTGAGTTAAGAGGGAAAAACGTGAACAAGCTAAATTTTTGCAGAGACCTTCCTAAAACCTTCCTTATCAACATGCTAAAACTCCCCTGCATACATAGTGGAAGGTTGGACGTTCATTCCCCTCTTAGGGTATGTTACTCTTATGGGGTGCATTACGGTACATATATAAACCTGACTTTGGAACCGTACTAAACGACAAGGCACGTGATATATTTTGGTGTGATAAATCAGTTTTTGTAACAGCGATGGTACACAACAAAGTCATTTTTTAAATTGTACACTTTCAAGTGCATCTGCATTAAATCAGTGTGTGCATATCATATAAACCAGATAGACCTCAAGTAAGACGGGTGTTAGATGCTAGATTACCCAGCTGCAGACAATCTGTTTTCGAAATTCCAGTCGCTTTCTTTGATTAACAAAGACAGAAGAAACCATTTATTTGCTCAACAACAATATGAATATGATGAGCTGGGTATTATGAACAAACGGATAATTAATACGTCAATCATGTTGTGTTGTTTCTTAAGTACTCACTATATCCATTTATCATACAAAGAGAAAATAAGCCATGAACGTTCAATCCTGGTTGAAAGTGTTGAACGGAAATCTGGGTGGTTACTTGAAATGATCTTCACAACAGAACCCACTCGTTGAGATAATACGTTCACCAATTGAGACTACTTCGGTTGTCATCATCATAGATCAATAGAATATTCAATTACATAATAATGTGTGTATACGTCACTACGCTCTCAGCACATAAATACAGTGCAATAACGTTGTAAAAATGACGTCATTGGAGTCATGTCGCTCCGTTAAATATTTTTTAGAATAAGCCCCCTAGCAAATTGGAAATGTTCGTGAAAGTGGCATAATTGATAGGTTTTCGCAGCGTGGGCGGTCCAAATCCCTCACAGTCCGAGCTGCGATCCACATTATACCGACAAGACAAGCAATATGTAACAGTCGTCGTAATGTATTGCTTTTATCGCGCACGTGTTGGCGTACGTACGTTTATGTCTTATTTTATTTTAGAGGTACTTTATTTTCAAAGCGTACAATACACAGTTGGTACTAGTCTGAATAGTACTTAGTTTATCAGAAACCGAAATCGCCTTTACAAGGATGCACGAATAAATCAGGTATATCATTTACATATAGGTGCATTGCGTCTGCATGTGCTGTATCTTTTAAATAGTATAAATGTACAATGTATAAATTACACATTTAAAAAATAAATTTACCTTCACAAGTAAAATTAAATATATATATGAAAGTCGGATCAGGGGATTGAAACCACATGTGTCTTGGGCTCACAGAGTTTATTAACACCGCCTGTCATGTCCTCTTCTCGTTCAATTTCTTCGTCTCCCATTTCTTCTTCTCCTTCAATATCGTCCTCTTCTTTCTTGCTTCTATCCACCAGCTCACTCCATTTGACCATTTCCTTCTGTCCTCCCATAGTCGTTCTGCTAATACAATACTTTTTTAAAAAGGGTTATTTTATAACCATAGATAATAGTGTGTGAATCCATGACTAATATTTTTTTTATAACATATATTCACACATATGTTCATTTGCTTCGTTTGTTAGTTCGTTCGTTCACACGAACGTTTGTTTACTATAATCCATAATATAAATCATGTTAAAGACCTCTTTAAATCATCGCATACCTTAGTCCTACAAAAGCATCTTGAATAACTTATTCTCTTTAGGCAAAGCCCTGCTAAGGACCAGTAATCTTAAAATGCTAGAATGCCACACACTTGAGATCGATCCCATATGTATGCAAATACAATGTAAACATTTTAAAGTTGAGTGTAAGACGAGTGTTGAGTTGTCGGAATGTAGTGAGGAAACAAAGTGAGATGCTTGACGCTGGTGGAATTGCCACGTGACGTAGCTCGATGAGCGTTTCCGAACATCCGATGCGAACATTGATTTACTTTAGACAAAGCAATCCATTTGCAATATTAGGAAACGCCAAAGTCGTTGTTAAACGAGTGAGTGAGCCATGTGTTGAGTACCCGATTACATTACTTTTCTTCCCCCTACCTTAGGCCTACCTAGCCTATCATAGGCTAGAGAGGCGCACTATGACCTTACAGTTGACGCGCCCGTCCCCGTAGACCAACTCTTTAAAAAACTATTATTTATACGAATATAATTATCAAACTTAAATGCAAATGTTCCCGGGTACTCACCACATGTCTCGCTCACGTCGTCTAACTACGACTTTGGCGTTTCCCTAGTCTAGTTGGCTAAGGCGCCCTTGTAGCCGAAATGTGAAAGAAGTGGGTTCAATCCCCTGGTCGGGAAAGATTTTGTAATTTCTAGATTGTATTTAAAAAATAATTAAACATGTTTTGAAATGCATATAACGCAGTGTAGTCCATCATCTGTGGCAATAGGGCCTACTATGGTAAACATAGCCAGTACGAAATACGTGAAAATATTGCAAGGTTTACTCAATCTACGAGCGGAATTTGGGTGTACCTTGACGTCCAACATTCGACAGACCTTGCATTGGCACGGCATTACACGGCCAGGCGAAAAACAAACAAAAAATATCTTTTCAAAATCTAAAACATTGTCGTTAAAATAATTTCTAAACATTGGAAGTCTATTTTTCAGTTTATCATTTCTTGTAGGTTTAAATCGCAATGAATCTTGCTGATTTTGTTAGCAGTTCTCAATAAACTCGTACCGGATGTCTGTTTAAAATTTCAGCGCAATCTGTTCAGCGATTCGGCTGATTTTTAACGTACACACACACACACACACACGCACGCACGCACGCAGAAAAACAATTAGGGCCGTTTAAGTCGAATGGAAATCACTACGTTCGCTACGCTCACTCGTTCAATTAGTAAATGTGTATCTATTGTTGACAAGACTTAACAAAAGGCTATAGTGAAAGTTTGTAGGCCTACACATCGTGCTAGCAGAATAAATAATAGCTCTCAGTAATAAGCAATGCAGTATAAGGCCAATATCAAGAAGAACTCAGTAATATGATAACCAAAATTTTTAAAGAGTAGTTTAACGACGATTGTTTAGACGAAGAAATTCCATGATCTGTCGTCCCCCAAATTTGTAAATTTGACATTTTGTAAATTTGTAAACAAAAAAATGAAAATTTGTATTTTGGTATTTCATAATGTGTTGTATTTGTATTGAATTATTGAAATAGCTACATTTTCAAAAAAAATCCCCCTCGCCCCCCCCAAAAAAAAACAAAAAACTACCATAATCAATCAGTCAACTTCTTCATGTCAACGTGGAAGAGAATCTTGCTATGTTATGTGTTATTTTATCCGGTAAATTCAATCTACATTTTAATAAATATTAATTCTAATTGGTACAATATTATATTTCTTTGTAAGTGTTGCTTCACCGCTGTTTCAAATTCAAATAGTCACTTCAAACTTTTTTCAATCAAAATATAATACTTACTTTAAACAAAATTCGTTGAACAGTATATTATTTATGTCATATTATAATCCCAATTGCTTACTTATTAAAAGTATACAACAATGTATACAAGTAAATGAAGATCGATCACTTTTCAAATCAAATTATTAAACACAACGCTACAAAAGTCGTGAGTTTACCAAACTTATTAGGAAACAAAAATGTTGATTAATATAATAGCAACAATTTTAATTAATCAATCTGTGATGTTTGTTTATTTCTATTCAGTTAGTCGCAGAACGCAAGCTATGACGCCTATCTATGTCTTAACAATTAAAGCCAACCTTTTGGCACCAATATGTAATTATTATAAAATGTCTACAACGTCCTTCGTTGTCGGCTGTCGTATATGAAGCGCTCGCCTTGCCCTAATGAAGCCAGTTCCACTAGAAGCTATGCGAGCCGCACGTGAAAGTACATGCTAGTGTCATTTAGCAGAAGCAGGAGGAAAACCATAATTAAATATTGAGGATGACTTCATAATGGCAGTTAATCCAAGTCCTTGAGGTATACTGCTTGCTTAATAATCCCAACACCATCAGAGTATAACATGAAAATAATTTCAGATTTATGGGTCATTTGACTTAACAAATTTAGAAAGTCCTCATTGAGAGCTTGACAAAGAATATCTTCACGTGGCTAAGAGAAATGAAGATGTAAACTGATCTTATTCTTAGTTTTGTTTCGTAACAACATCAAAGTTTATTCTCTCGTGACCTCGGTGCATTTAAAGGCGTAAAACTCCAACAACAATCAATTAAAAGCAGGTGCGCGTAAAAGCAGACGCGCAGTCGTTATAGCTACACCTCGGATAACTAATTGCATTTGCGTGGGTTATCTGTGGATGCAATTTATAGTCGAAGTGAGCTTTTTACTTAGGGTGTGGAAGAGACATTCTCTTCATTCCAGTTGTCGTCATAAACTGTGCACATTTATCCGCGGTTTTCATATTGATCATCTGTTTCAGACAGATTGCCAGCTATTTCGACTGACTTTTACCTCATCGTCACTGCTCATCACGTATATGAACCTCGATTAATCACTTTGCGTGTCTTAGAGACGTCAAGACCCATTTCACACACTCACACGCACGCACTCGTATCGCAAAGAAAGATTACCAACCTTCACAATATTTGAGATAAGGAGATATTTCTCACCTTCTTACTTGATTCCACATTGATTGCCACACTCACATGTTAATCGACGCTAGCTATGAATTCTCTCACTCACTTAATCGCCTCCGTTGATGACGTGATCGACTTCACACAACGAGCTAACATACATTTTCACTTAGGATCCAGTTAAGATTAAACTACCTCACGTAAAACACACGTAGCTTAAATGTACTAAGAATGTTCAAGTAATGAACACAGCGCAGGTTATGCAGATAGACACATTAACTTGGTTTGGGGGCGGCAGTGGCTAAAACGAGTTTTCCTAGGTACACCTTCCATCTTTCTGTCCGCCTTCAAACTTCAGCTACTACTGCATATCTGGGAAATTGTATGTGTTTATTAAATGTGTTATATTATATATTAGACAAACGTTTAAAATGATTGTAGGAAGTTCTGTAAATTTCGGTAAATACATGCTTCTAAAAACACAAAAATCAACTAGTACAGTCTTATCAGCGGCATGCAATCACATTGAGTTTTTCATGTATAAAAGAATAATTTGAGTTTAAAGCTATAAAACATATTATATCAAATCATTCTCGACCTCGCTTCACAATCAACGCAAAAGAACATACTTTATATTTATAATTTTCTTTTGCATAGATTACATTTTTCATATTTACTGATTTGAGATACATGAGTTTTAACCTGAACGAATGAAAAATGGGCAGGGTGTACAAAGCACCCTCGCTATTTTGGGGGCCTTTACCTGTACATCCCCCCCCCCCCCCAATAACCCATCGTGGACTGACTCAACTCGTCGTAATATTTACAGGACGTATCTGAACAAAATTAATAAACACGTAAATTATACGAATTAATTCTACAGCGTATTCAAATAAAATAAATAATAGCTGCCATGTTTTGCTCGCACCCAAATCTCATCGAGTACAGTTAAAGTAGGCTCGGAAATACCAGGACGATTGCATCAACGCCGTTGAATAATTCCAAGCCAAGACGACATGAACCTTGCAACCATTGGTTTATGTTACGCCCCGGTAATGAGTGGTCGACTCCATGTTAAATGAGCTTGATTTACATTAACAAATCGCGTTCATGATTCACTAAGGTGATTACATCTGTGATAACTGTGCACTAATAGTGAAAAACATTAGTGGATGGAAGACTCTGCCAAACTTCAAGCAAAAACATTTCAATTTGCAGTAGTAACGAGTACATCCATCAGGTGGGTTTGGTTCTCGTGGGCTGAATACTTGTTTGACTCAACGTAACACTCGGTACCCACCCTCGAAATGTAGACAAAGTTGTGAATGATTTCTATAATGTACACCACTACTACGCCCAGTTTGCGGTACTAGGCCCTGCTATCTTACAAGTGAAAAGTCACTACTTTACCGATCTATTACCTATCTGCCCACGTCAGATGCTAGAAGCGTAATAAAGTACCGACTGAAAACCTTGTACACTTCTTACGATATCTTCAAGCAACCATTGTGTACCGACTACAGTATCTTGTGCTCTGTGGAGTGGTGGTAAATCAATCCGCATGTGACACTTTAGCCCAAGGCAGGATAATTTATATTAACATTGTACTTTTGTATTGAGAATATAAAAACATTAAGGATCACTTGATACGATAAAACTACACTGTGTTATAGATCCATTTCAAATGTTTTTTTTTTTCATAGCGATTGTTTAAACTGCATGAGCAAATAAAATGTCTAATACATTAAATACATATTTTAGGTTCAACACACCAAGAACTATATATTTAGGTGTAATTTCTCTGAGTTTGACTGAAACCGTTAATTCCTCATAGTCGTACCACACTCAAAATTAACCAAAACAAGTTAGATCTACATTCATTTCATCATGTCAAAACATAGGTCCTAAACATTTACTTTTTATTTCGAATCTAGTACGTAGTTTTTAACTTCTTCTTGGTGAGTAGAGGTGTGAAGCAACTTTTTTTCGCAATTAGAGAACTGGGTTGATATTTTCAAAACAACCTCAATATTTTCAAGGTTTATTGCACTTTTTTATATCAAATGCTGGAAATAAGTTTGTTAATTAATCATAAATAACAAGAAAGTGGAAAAGAAGCCAGACAAGTTCGCGGCAGAGACCTTGTACGATTGAGATTTTATTACTGAATAAAACCCCTAATGACTCGAAATTCAAATAACCTTGCCGCTAAAGAGTAGTCGAAACCCGTAGCATTAGCATGAGGTTTTAGTTATATTACTGCCACTTGTAATAAAGTGTGGCTTTATGTATGCGAGCACTTATAGCATGGCTTAAGAGATGAAATCCTCCTCTTGCTCTCTTCTGCCTACGATGTTACATCAGCTTAGAGGTTTGGAAGCTCCTAGTCACGAGCAAGAGCGGCCGTATCGCTGTTTGTCTAGTTCAAAGCAGGCCGACGACGGTAGCTCGATGACACGTACACGCATATGATGGGAAATTATTATATAAGGTCATGGATAAAGGGATAAACATTTTCGAAAATATTTACCCTGACCGGGATTCGAATTCTGACCATTCGGATCATATATGGTGGAGTATTCTATGTATGATATCCAGTTCACTGATCTACAATGAGTAAATTTAACTATACTAAACTATGCACAAAATAAAATAGTTTGCTAAATCAACAACTATCTATGTATATAATCAAGATCTCTGATAACATATAAGCTCTAACCTCGATCACTTACAAGATACCTCCATAGTGTTCGTGCATTATGCATTATGAGAGACTTAAGTTTGAGTTCCAGCATATGTGTGTTGTGAGTTCTACTCCCACTTAGAGTAAAACTGAGTTCTCTCCAAATATTCTACAAACTATTATCAGATATACATCGGTCCAAAAAAAAACTAAATTCTGAGAGTTTCTAATTTGAGAGGTTGTGGGTTCAAATCCCATCACAGACATTTCTTAGTTATAGATTGTTTGATTCTTTACTTACACTAATAAAATAATACCAAAATGCTGAAAAGAGAGAAACATTACTCGTATGTACATCCATTTCAAATCACGATTACTTAATGCTAAGAGAGCTAAAGTAGCTCTTTACAGTTGATTTCCATATCAATAGTAAATACGAAGATATTGCTTTTAAAAGCTAGATTTAGAAAATCTAAAGTGATTAGAGTAAGATAATATATTACACACAGCAGCTCTAAAACATACATTTTCATTTTTTATCTCTCACCATAGAAAAGTAGTACCTACGGGGTTTTACTGTAACAGAATAATATTTTAAAACTAAACATCGATTTCGAGCTAAATTCAAAATTATTTTAAATAATTAAACTTCCGGTTCAAACAACTTTAATTTTGAACACACAACATAACAATGAAGTATACTTCGAATTAGATTTATGTGAAGCTTTGACTGGTCATTAGTTATTGCTGGCAGTTCTGCTAACATCGCGTTATGATCGTGATATTAATTACGAGCCACTGGCAAATAGGGCCTTCTCGTATGATTGTGCTACCTACCTGCAATGCAGGTGTGCGCGAGCTATTCTCATGCGGAGAACAGTCTAGTAACAGAGAGATCACGCGAGCTCTGCACCGCCCCAGGACTTGTCTTGTATCCTGGTGATATTTAAAAAAAGAAGATTGCCACTATTGCGAAAGAGGCGGATACATATTTGGCGCATGGCAAGTCTAGATCTTAATAATTAAGATTAGTATTAATAAAAAATAAAACAAACAAAACATCTTAAAATTTAAATATAATAATATTCGAACATAAATTATAAATTTTCATAATAAAATATATTGTTTTTGTATCTTTTGTTTGTTTTTTATGCCATATTTAGTAAATATCCACCACTATTTGTATACAAATAATATGCATGTACTGTAGACATTTTATGTGTGTCATAAATTTGTGTGTTAACATTTATGTTATTTAGGAAAAAAAATTCTGCAAACAATTTATTAATTTAGAAAATAAGAATATGATTTAAATTATTAGAATAAGAAAAAACAAAAAATATGATTAGACATATTATTACGTAACACCTCATCGTGCAATGAGCAAATAATTTTATACTTATTGTTTTTTCTGTCAACACAAAATGCAAATTTTAATGTGTTATGTCTACTTCAAAAGAGAACCTAATTTGCATGTTTTTAATAGAAGATAATTTGTTTGAAAATGCAATATGGATTTTATTCTGTATCAAAACTAAGAAACTTTCTGGGAGATTTGTCCAATTTTGGTTTGCTCATTGTTAAATATAGTGATGCCAAAGACGAAGTATTAAACCGAATGTATGATAATATTATGATGTTTGTGTTTATACTTTTTGTCCGAGTCCTAAAAAAGGTTTTGCATTTGGATCATGGATTTTTTTATTTTTAGTAAAACTCTTACCTGAAACGCAAACTAATAGCCTGTCAACAGTCCACAGTAAAAAATATATGTTCAAATTAAAACCGCTTTCAAATAAAACAAGTTTTATTAATTAGAAAATAATGCTAATTTTATGTTTACATTTTGTTTAATTAGGCCTAAGACTAAAGATTAAGATTTTACGTATGCAAAAACAGAAGTAGAGGCGATAAGCTATAGTAAGCCAGATAAGGAAAAGTAGTGGGTAAAAGAGGTTATGCCTACATGATCATAAAATACATCATTGATAATCCCCGTAGCCTGAACCAACCATCTCTGGTATAACCTATGTTATTAATATAACTCGCTGTTGGTGGAGGTGCCGGGTATTTACATGTTAAGTTTGTGTGACTCTAGCCCCGACGCCTTAATCTCCAGGTTCACCAAAACCATCCTGTATCATCTCTTTGTTGAAGGGTAATACCTAATAAAAATACGCATGAATATGCAGAACTAATAAAACACCGGGATTGTACAAATCATTACGAATAATTAAAAATGCGCTTTTGGCGACTATATTCTCTGATAAGTTAGAAAATAAAAAATAAAGCAGAGCTCATTTTACAACTCATCAGTAAGTTCATTAAGCAGCTTACCAGACAATAGTGATGATTGACAGTTTGGATTAGCCAATTTGCATTTCCTATCAATACCTATTGATAATCTTCATATAGAAAAATAAGGAAGCAACTTGAGTTTATTGGATGTTCAGCAATGAACTGTATAACAATCATAGATAATGCGGACGATCTACTGTACTCCTAGATCTTAGGATACGATACACATTAATTAATGAGCATGCATTTCTTGCTAACAACAGTTATGCAATAGGAGAATAATAAACATCTATTATTTCGGACAATGTACTAGTCATGTTAAGGTGTTTGGAACGCATCACACATTCCGGCGATCCACCGCGTCCCAAGGCAGCGCCTGTGTCGTTTCAAAAACCGCCAGCCAGACAATTAAAATGTCGATCTCGGCTGATAGATAATACAAACTGTGATAATACCTACCTCGTTGGATAATGGATCAAGCGAGGAGCGATGGCATCAGGAACACCTCGAACTACTGTGGTGTTGTTCGCGCCGTACGACAGGGGTCAAGTATGGTCTGGTCAGTGTAAGATAACTCACTGACCACTGTTCAGGGTGAGATACCTCACTGACCACTGTTCACGGTGAGATACCTTACTGACCACTGTTCAGGGTGAGATACCTCACTGACCACTGTTCAGGGTGAGATACCTCACTGACCACTGTTCAGGGTGAGATACCTCACTGACCACTGTTCAGGGTGAGATACCTCACTGACCACTGTAAGTTACATAGCCTGTTCAGGGTGAGATACCTCACTGATGACCATTTTGAAAACAACATTTAGAGCGAGGGAATTACTCTTTTTTAACTCGGTGCTGCGAGACCGAATCAGTTACTAAGACATCCCACGTACCAATAACATATTTTTGTATTAAAACCTACATATTTTTGTTTCTAATAATATTATAAAAATATTTTTTTAAACGTAATTTGGTGAGAACGTCTAATAATCTCTGGTCACTCAGAAAAAAAAATATCTTTTTACGCAAAAACAATGCAATAGTTGATAATTTACCTCGAGTACCAAGTTCATGACTATGTCAAATAATTATTTTTACATATATTTTGGCCTCGAATAATAGTGAGCTTTCGCATTGTCTTGAATCGCATAAGTATTATAAACAGCATTAAAAGAAACGTTAGTTGGATGAGCGTAGCGAGCGTAGCGAGCGAAGCGAAGATTCCATTCTACTACACTGGAGAAAAAAATCCGGAATGTTTTTTTTTCTTTCTTTTCTTTTTTTTTTTTTTTGTATTTTTGTGTGTCTGTGAACACGATTCCGGCTAAACCGATACTCGGATTGCGATGAAATTTTATGGAGACCTTTGAAATCTCTGAACTTAGAACTGCACCGTAGGAAAAATCGATCAAAAAATTATTTCTCTTGAAAATCGCAATTTTACGATTTTTTTCGTTTTTCTTTTTTGTTTTTGTTTGTATTTTTGTGTGTTTGTTAACACGATTCCGCTAAACCAAACTCCAATTGCGATTGAATTTTCTGGAGACCTTTGAAATCTTTGAACTTAGACTGCCATCATTTTGAGCGATATCAAAAATTATTTCTCATGAAAATCGCAATTTTAACGATTTTTTTTTCGTTTTTTCTTGTTTTTTTCCGTTGTATGTCGTGGTTTTGTAAACGTTCCGGCTAAACCGTTCATTGCGATGATATTTCTGAAGACCTTTGAAATCTTTACTTAGACTGCCACGTTTTGGTACAATAGAAGAAATATTTCTCATGAATATCGTACTTTTACGATTTTTTTTACGATTTTAGTGCGATATTTTCGTGACATTTGGGCCGATTTTGACCAACGTGGGGCTACAACTTCAATTTCACATGGACATTTTAATTGTCAGATGACTTTTTGAATAGAAAAAGTTGAAAAAATAGCCAGAATCAAAAAAAAATATAACGATTTGATGTAGAGTTTTCGAGGTTTATAATAACATTAACAAGTAACATTAGAAAACTTGCAACAATCACCTACAATTGCCTATACAAGCACTTGCAAGAAAATGTCCCACGCATACTTAACCTTCAAAAAAACGCTCATCCATCAACGCGGCGGGACTTAAGCGTTTACCTAGTTTATGTATCACACACTCACTAGTCACTACCAAACACCTCTCCCAAACATAACACTTTGAGCAAAAGTCACTGAGTGATAACTAATTAATATGCTGATCGTGTTGATCGTTAGATTCTGGTCGAGATTTGTCACATCAAAGATCTACCATTGCAAACACATTCACGATCTTCTAGTCGTATTCAGATGAAGATGAAGCGATGCTGGCGATAAGAGATCGAACCACACAAGGCACAACAAGGACGATGACGAAAACAAGACATACGGACATAATTAGGTTGTGTTTTTATTGTTATTTTGTATTTATAATTTATAGACAATGAACTAAGGAACAATACATTAGAAAGGTGGACAATACCAATACAAATCTAATAATAGGGAAAACAACATAATACAATAATAAACACATGAGAGCAAAAATTGCAAATTACACAAAGCACACAAAATAATGTGAATGCAAATAAAGACTAGTAAAATGAAAATATGGCAGACTGTTCGAAACAGGAGACTTCAATGCGTGAAGATTAGCATTTTACGTCAAGTTTTGTATCTTGAGCAAATAAATTGTAGATTGCTTGCATTCAGTCTTATAGAAAGAATGTAATATTCAATGAATAATCCACTTGATTTGCTGCTCTAGTTTGTGATTACCGCCTGCGTCTTGACGAAGTACCACCAGTTAGCCGACATAATTCATCCCAGAAGCCAGTTGCTCCGTCCGAGTAGACCGGACTCGGCTCGCCTGGGTTCAAAGAGCAACGCAATAACATAATCGTACAGGTTGTAAAGAAGAAGTCTTCATTTAATTAACTTGCAATAAATACAGATTAAGAGACAATTTCCATTCAATGTCGACATGGTCAAAAGAGCTAACTTGTTGTTTGCACATAAACTCTATCGTAAATTCAAAGAATTGCCTAATTTTCTTTTCAATTTTAAATCCCGTCCACTGTTTGAAGTTGGACTATGCTGTGGATAATAAATAGTATTTCTTTGACAAATTTTGTGTTTTTTTTATTCTCGAAACACCGCACTGTGCCTGAAATAAAAGACTTGCGTATTTAAAATATAACTTGACTCTAAAGTTCTGATTTCTTGATCCGTTTAGGGATTTGAATCATGCCACGGCCTTGTAACAGGTCGAAGACTTGAACAGATTTTAAGTAGGACCTAAAAGGATCACCCGTAGAGAGGTAACCACCTTAAATAATTATCGGTTGATTCTAGAGATTAGCAGGGAGTCGTCCCATCATTGTACGACTACGTTACGAGGTAAGGTTGAGCATTTAACTCTGGGAAGGAACAGAATGGTTTTGGTGACCGTGCTAGTAGAACAATCTCATCCATCGCTCCATATTCCATCACCGTTGCATATTACATCACATGCTCAAAATCAATATAGTGCAGGCTGGTGCATTGTGTAATGTATCTAAAATGTTTTTATTTTATATAAAAATAGATTCTCCATTGATTTCTCTACATAAATATCATAATGTTTCAAAATTAAAATTCTCACCTATCTAAACTAATTAGTATCACCATCAATTAATGTGATAATTATGCAGCTGTCTGGTCTATGATTGCATGCATGATTTATTACTTTATAGCGTTGCATCATCGCATCTCACCAGCATCGTGCTTAGGTAGAAACATCTACTCTTATCCATTCTGCCATTCGTGATGGTTTTGAGTTTATAAAGTGTACGAAACTAAGGTAAACACTAAACTCGCGTCCTGATTTCACTTGTTCACAAAGCGAATGATAGTGAATAAAAGATAGGAAAAAAACATCAATGGCCGATACAAATCTCCAGATTTAAACACTCGAAAAACATTCCTGTGACCGTGAGTGAGATTGATGATATAATCAAACAACTCTTCACTCATAAGAATTATATTATGTCATTGTGTAGATGGCCAGTACTCATGGGGAAATGCAGTGCGGTAATATCTCTACCAAAACTCTCTACATATCTATGACCTCTAACTAAGGATGATATTGGTATAATGAAGTGAGCCAAAATTCCAGGTCAGTATAATCACCTATCTCGATGATCGAAAAGTGTATGAGTCCACGCAGCCAAGAGGGTTGGGTTGGGTTCGTAATGTCTTGAAGAAAGTCGATTGCGTCGGGGCCTACAGGGTTGGCTTGGTCGCTTTGATTTACTGTCCCCCACTGATGAAAATCAGTTATATAACTGAGTGGGTAGACTCTAAATACAATTTATTTGTTTATTATTTATTTATGTATTTATTTATTTATTTCTTTCTTTCTTTATTCATTTATTTAAGCACAGTAAAAAAATCAGTCATCTTGAAACAATTATGACAAGAAAACGTAACGAGCAGTATTTCTCAAAAACCTTATTTTCACGCATAAATTTACATAAAACTTGTTACATATCACAAATGTTTAGCGTCCGTGTTTCTTATATTAGATTGGTTTTGAGCTTTGATTTACATTTCAGCTGAACACAAATATCAGCATAGTTGATGGAGAGTTATGAATAAGTGAAATGCCATTATAATTCGTCTTCCCTACCACTTGGCTTGAGGTATAATTTAGTTAATGAGCATTGCTTATATTATTGTTGATAATTTTGTTTATCTCTCCATACCGACTGAAGAGCAGACACGTATCAGCAAGCCTAACAAACCTTACAGTGCATCGCGAGCGTTTGATCTGCCTACTGCGAAATATAAACCTAAAGTACTGTTGGTTAATTGAAACCAGAACGCATGCTGACAACAGACGTAAAACACAACGTTGTGGCTGAGTGTGGAGTGATGACCACCCAGTCCCTTATTAGCATTTCATTAGTCACTTTTAAAATTATAATTGAAAAGTTTCTTCCTTAATTAGGTATTGTGTATCGTATCATTAGACTAATTAGCATGAAACTGCTGTGTCATTCCTTACACTGCTTTGCGTTGTGACAAATTTCCTCTAATCAGTCTTCTGATAAATAGAAAAGTCCATAGAAAAAACATTTAATTGCTCCAGCAGCTGGTCTATAGTGGGTATACGGCTATTATAGTTAATGAACACGTATAATTGTGCGTGTGTATACGCGTAGCTCCATCATAGTAAAAGTGTAATTAATTTAATTAAAAAATTATACATTTTTTTTGGTTAAAATTCGCAACTTTGAAGTAGTGATTATAATGACCATTTTGATCGGAAATTCTGAATACACAATAGTATAGTATAGTAGTGTATATACCATATTATAGAACTACATAGATATTTACACAAGTCTAAGTAGCTCGATCTCCGTAAAAGTGTTGTAAAATGCATTTCCACCAATGAACCACTATTTGAGATTACATATAACGTATGTGCATAAATAAGTAGCTATACTGGCGCTGGTTACCAGCAGGCTGAAGAATTATTCAATATAATTATAATATGCATCGTTGGATCAGGGCTATCAACAATAGTTCTTATAAACAATAATCCTACCATAGGGTTTTTAGGGAACTATTTATAAGCATAAAAAATTAGTTGTAAACAACAGCATATCTTCATTCTGGGAGCAAAACTAAAATAAATTATTGATAGTAATACATTTCTTATAATGAATTTGCAAAAAATCTCTACCTTCTGCTACTTGTGCTCAGATCTGTGCAACGTAATATTGAGGGTGATGTTCAGCTTATTCAATGATTCATACAGTAGTTTTGTTGACATTTATAGTCATATTGTCCTTGATAAAACATATCACTTTTTATAAATGAATATGATTGACTCTTTTCCCTTCTATACACATCTATATAACAAACGTGAATTGCCTGTTGGTTGGTGGTGACTTCTACTCTGAATTGTAGCAAAGATTAGATTGTACCCAATATAAATCCAAAGTTGATAGGTTCAAAAGGATGAACGTCGTCCATTTGGACACACCCAAATACACAAGTAACCTAGTACCTATATCACAAGTAAATTCTGTGACTGGTGTGTAAAGATATGTTCCTAAACACGACAACAGCCGACAACATTATTGTCTAGGCATTATTGATGTGCATTTGTGCGAATAAAATGTCAGCCTTCAAATGTGGTTAATAAAATATGAATATATTATTGCTATGGAACGGGGTATTAACCTACAGCAGTCATAGTCGTTCAAGCATATTAAGATTATCTTCAACTTGTCAAATATAGGTAGTGCATGTTCCACATAAAATTACAAAATAAATCATGCAAAAAAAAATTCAATTCAATAATAGAGGGACTACACCAACCACTTCCATTCCAGTGTCCAAAATTATTCATGAGTTAACATTATTATATTTCTTAGCCATAAAATACGAAATTATCAGAAGTGAAATGAGTAAACAGTATAAGAAACATGGCATTGAGACACACATAATTTATAACAACCATTTAATTTAAGTAAATTTATAAGAAGTTCATAGATTAGAGACTAGAAAATATAAATTTGTAATGCTCGAGGTAAACGGAAGCTAAAGTACCAAAGTAATGTTACTTGCAGACAGACAGGTAGCCTAATGTCACGTGTAAAAAATTCGATTCGGTAAACAGTGAGTGCCAGAGTGAGTATTTGAGTGTGTGTGTGTGTGTGTGTGTGTGTGTGTGTGTGTGTGTGCGTATTATGCGTGAGTCTGCGTGCGTGAATCTGTGCGTGAGTACGAGAGTGTGTGATTATGACGCCATACTTATGCACGACTAATCGTCTCCCAAGTTTTCAAACGTTGAATTTGACGTCGTAAAATTTAATTTAGCGAAATTGAAAATAACAACAGGACACGGGTAATTGATCACCGATTATTTACTTTGAAATGTTGTTTTGACAGAAAATTATATATCATTCAACTTCGTTTTATGTGCTATAGTTGTTGAGAGGATTCAAGTCTATAATTTCAAGTGACGTCCTACTGTTTACCATTCTCGCTTGAACACTTTATGATCGGTACACACGAATCTTTCACGGCGAATACTTTGCCTTCGGCGGAGCACACTAAACCTCTGTGGTAGCACGATGATTTCATTCCACGTTGGCGGATGATTTACACAAATTTATTATTTGAAGTTGATCTTTGATATTTCTTGAAATCAAGATCTCCAATCCTCCATTCAGGAAAATTTCAAATTTTTTAGCAATTGTGCTTTAAATTCGTATACATCCCTTTGTAAATCAACCTTACATCTGCAACAGTAAAATTAAGAGTTTAAAGAAGTGTCTCACAGTCTCACTCGGTTAGGTATGCGGATATATTGAGACAAAAGGAAATGGTAAGTACCAGTCTTTTATTTTAATTAACGAACAGTAATATTTGTGTCGACGAATTAAAATACAACAAAATAACCAGTGAACAAACATAAAAACTTCACAAAATTCAACAGCTTTCATCCATATAGCGTTTCGATTACTACCAACCTCAAAACATTGGGTAAAATAACTAAATTAAAAATAATGGTGTTCTCGTCAATGAAGAAGAAACTTACTACAAACAACTAAGCTTCGATTTGTAAAATATTATCATAACAAAACACCTATTTGAATCGTATACAACATTAAACTTCACGTAGTTAATGATTTATTAACGCTCGATCATTTCTGGCTGAATAAGCAGTGTATATTTGGCCAGCATGTTGAAAGTGGCATTAGCAATTATTATTTAGAATATGAACAACACCGTGATGGTTTTCCGTTGCCGCCCTAAGCGCGCATTTGGCATTTTCAACATTTGTTCAACAAATAGAGAATTTTAAATTGCATAGTGCAAAATATGTAATTATTTCTCTGTGTCTACCTGAAAAGCATCGTTATCTTCCCGAGTTTTCACGCGATCAAATCCAACCGTTTATTAATGTGATGAGTACGATTTTTGGAAAGGTCGTTTCGTTTTCACCATATTATTAGGTATTTAATGCGTCGGCCTTGCGCCGTGAGGCGGGGATCCTTATTCTCACAAGACCTTGCCTCGGATGAGAAGGAACTCCATATTCTCACACTTCTTTAGAGCATTCCCTAGGGTTTATACCAAATGGCACAAAACCAAAATATGTTAAAGTTCATTGTCAGTAATTATAAAATATATTATTGACTTATTAACTAAAGTCTCATGAGTTTTTTTTTTTAATTGTTCAGGAGAGCCAAAAACATTTCGCAACAAAACCTTGTATAAGTGCAATGGAAAAGCCATTTTGATAATTCCAAAAACTTGTCAAAGTCATTATTTGCAGAGTTTCTTAGGAAGATCATCTAATGATACTTATTGATAGAAACGCAATAAATAAACACGAATAAGGCATGTCAGAAATGTCACTTACGAGGTCTTGGTTACATATTGTGTGACTGTGATTTACGAGATTATTGAAGTCGATAATAAAACCTTCTCTTATTCCTCAGATAGATACGAGCTTTTAGAAATATGTCCACTTATGTAAAACAAACTCAAATATGACATAAGGTGGATTTTGACAAGTGTCACGAGGTTTTGGAGTTTTAACGACGATATGGCAACAGCAAACGTTCTGCTAAAATTTGTGAGTTTGCAGCCATCTCAATTGCAAGAACTTATTTATATAGTTATCACTAATCAATTTTTATTTATTGAGAGGCTCGTTGCTAAAATGGCTTAAAACTAAATTTTAATATCAAATTGATAATTTCAAAACTCAAGAAACAGCTCTGAATGGGGTTGAACTCTAGATGCTGCATTGAAAGAAATAAAGATCTCAGATAAGAGATAACAAACGTTATTTTTATTTGTATGTTTTTTTGTTGTCGATAATCCAACTTTGATAGTATTAAACAGTTATTTATTTATTTATTTATTTGACTCGAGCCAATACTGTTACTACATATCTAGGAACAATAAGTATGCTAATTAATAAAGGCATCATAGAAAGTGAATAAGTGATTGGAGAAACAAGAACCTGTAGAGCTATATTTTGTGTACACCGGAATTAGAACAGTGGGATATCATGTTTGACTGCAAGTCTTTACTCGCAGCCTCTTACAATGCATGTATGTTTGTACGTCTGTAGTGGGTGGTATGATAATATCGGCGTGTTAGCCTCATGACATCAGTCGGTTGCGTAACGTATAACTTCACTGTTTCCCATGTGTGTCATTAGATCAAGTAATTCGCAAATAATCTGAGTCAAGGTTGATTTGAAAACCACCCAATGAATAACACTTCAAGAATGTTAAGTGGATAGAGCTAAACGTTTATATAGAACAAAACGGAAACACTATTCTAATAATTGACATAGTTTCAATGTCCTGATTATAATTTAATACCGATACCTCCATTTCAAGACAGATTGGGTTAAATTCATACGAGATCCATTCCGACATGGCCAGGCATATTATTTCAAATAAATAATAACATGAATTTGCATTTTGAATTTTAAAATGAATGTGAACTTGGTGTACACGGTTGAATTCTGACTGCATCCCAGAGTCAATGATCCAACGAGATTCATGGCCACACAGAGATATCTTTGTACCATGCCCAGAGTCTTACCAAGCACACAATCCACGCCAAAACGTACGAAATTGTATTTCAAAGAGGGATCAGGTTTTATGGCTCTTTGGTTATTCTACCACGCTAGCCGAGACGATGCAGAGCGGTGATAACGAGGACACGAAATCTGAAACAAGGGCAGAAGTTAGCTTCGCTCACTTTACGTTGCATTACATCCATAATGATTAATGAAACGTACGAGTCATGTTTTACTTTTTATGTCCGTACGATGTTCAAACACTCCACCAAGAGCACATCTTGGACAAACAACAGCTGGTGAGGGAGAGTCCTAGCCAGCACGTAGTGAGTGTTCTGTCTCTGTTCCCAGAGAGTAAACGGAAATATCTTCCAACCTTATAGACAATTACCTTTTAAATTATCGTAGAGTAAATCTATAAATAAAATATTATTTTTGATTTTTGTTTTAGTACAACGTCGTTATAGACTACAGAAGAGCATCACTTTTCTGTCCGTCCGTCTGTGTGTGTCACATCTTGTGTAAACACGACCGATTTTTGCTGCCATAGCCCTTCGACAAGAATGATAAAGAATAATTTTTTGGATGAGCGTAGCGAGCGTAGCGAGCGAAGCGAAGATTCCATTTCACTACACTGGAGAAAAAAATCCGGAATGTTTTTTTTTCTGTATTTTTGTCTGTTTGTTAACACGATTCCGGCTAAACCGATACTCCGATTGCGATGAAATTTCATGGAGGCCTTCGAAATCTCTGAACTTAGAACTGCCACGTTTTTGAGCGCAATCGGAAATTTTTTTCTCATAAAAAACGCAATTTTACGATTTTTTTCGATTTTTAAAAACTTTCTTCGATCATAACACTACATGCTTTATCCGATTGTAATGTTTTTTTCACAGAACCTTAATTTCATGAACTTAAGATATTCGTGAGAAATTTGAGCGCAATCGAATATTTATTTCTCATGAGTAGAGGGAATAGGCCGAAGCTACGCCACCATACCGTGGATCCTAATGGATCCAAGATGGCGGCGATGACGTATTTCCGGTCACGTGACAGCCGCCATCTTGTTTCCGGTCGCCATCTTGTTTCCGGTCGCCATTTTGTTTCCGGTCACGTGTTTCCGCCCGCCATTTTGTCCGCCATTTTGAATTTCCGTCCGCCATTTTGTCCGCCATTTTGAATTTCCAGCCGCCATTTTGTTTCCGGCCGCCATTTTAGCTTGGCCGCCATCTTGGCCGCCATTTTAGCTCTGCCGCCATCTTGGCCGCCATTTTTGTTCAGCCGCCATTTTAGGTCGACCGCCATTTTCGCTCAGCCGCCATTTTAGGTCGACCACCATAGCTCTGCCGCCATTTTAGTTTCGCCGTCATCTTTGCCGTGTCCTCGTCACCATTTTCGAATTTTCAAATATCGCGCCACTTCTTGGCGTCCCGCGCACTCCGCGCACTCTAGTAACCATTTTTGGTACTTTGAATTTCACTGATATATTATTTTTTAATTCATATTTATTTCCAATTGAAAGCGACCTTGAAAAAAAGTGTCAGATTACCGTGTCTCGAACCATGATCAACTCGGGTACCTTGGATTACTAGCTCATCGCGTTAACCGCGCGGCTAGCAAGACACATGCATGGCAATGGATAATTGTTGATACTTATAATAGCTTCAGATAAACCACGCCTCCTCATGACGTCACACAGGCTATTAACTAATAGCTTCTGTTAAGTGTTTTCACTTCGCGACCATAGTATTCAATTAGCTATGAGTCTGTGGATCCGACCCACGTGATCTTAAACACCAATGAGTCTAAGCGTCACGACCCGCGCTTTTTTCAAATTTTGACAGAAGGGCATAAGTAGCAACCCAGTCATAACTCGCGCGCATTCGAATAGCAAAACGGTGGATCCAACCCACGTGATCTTAAAAAACCAATGAGCCTATAGGTGACATGACGTCATGACCCGCGTTTTTTTTCAAATTTGGCATAAGGACCAGGTCATAGCCCGCGGTATTCGAATAGCATACTATGGATCCAAAATGACGTCACCAATATATATATATACTCCAATGGTCCTAAGCGACAACTATTAAAATGTGGATCCAATGGAAGCGAAAAACTTGCTAAATTTCTAAACTTACTGAATGAAATAATGCTTCGCTCGCTCACTAGATATTCCATTTCCTCCAACGAGGTCATCATCACCGACATGTGCAAACTTGAAAAAACAACGTCAGCAAGATATATCCTATCTCATAAAACTCTGCATAATTGAAAGTCAGCATTTATATTTCACCGGAAATAAGAGATTGCATTCATAGACAAGTTTTAAACTTGAATATGTTATATTATTGAATATTTCTTTTCTTTTCTTTTCTTTTCTTTTCTTTTTTCTTTTTATCCCCCACCACTTTTTTTAAATTTGAATTATTAATTTAATGCATTTAATATTCTTTTTGAATTTGTTAAAAAGTTGTTGTGTTTTAATGCATTGTTGTTGTAATATTACTTTTTCAAATATTTATTATTTCGTTGTTCACCTTTGTTAATCTGTTTTTTTAACTGAATAGGATAGACGATAAATAAATAAGTCATTACACATTATACCGCTATCATCCTAATTCATATATATCAACATAATGCTTATATTCATCCAATGTGAATCAATTACTTGTTAATATTTAGTCATTTTTTATCTTATAGAGATCTCATCTACATTTAATTACCACTTGATCGCTCCCGCGAAGTTATTTTGTTAAAAGTTGCTATTCAAAGAAGAGGTGAGTTAATATCCTCTAGTTTTACTTGATATTAATGAGGACATCAGTAATCAAAGTAAGTGTTTCAACTTGTTAGCCTGGTTTTAGTGTGAACATTGAACGTCAAAAATACAGTTTTAACCCTTTATAATGTATTTTAGGTTCTCGTCAAGTATAATTTTATGAATAATTGTGTTTAAAAGAGTACGATCTCGTTCTAACAATATCCTTAGTGTCAAATGTTTTTTGTCAATCCTCAGCAGATTTACATCATTTCATTTATAAAATTAAATTTCTCTCATTTTAACCGTAAACAGATGTAGATCATGTACAAAATGTTACAATTTCAAAGGTATTCCTATATTTTTCTTTAACTGACAGATTTCTTTTTCAGAACTATTTTAGAAAGTAGATTTCATAAACTTTAACTTTTTATTTTAGGATACGTAATATTTTAAAACATTTTTTGAATACCATCCTGTCAAAATATTATAAAGTAAAACACAGTCTGTAATACAGTGGATGAGAACTTTATCAGTGGTTTTTAACAATGCATAACGGGAAGGTTTCACTTTGTAAAGAGCTTTTAATACGTCAACGTGGTTGATGAGCAGTTGAGACATTGTTAAAGAAAGACCTAATTTTTCGTTTAGATTACATAAACGTTCTTTAAAACAAGACTTATTTAAAAATAAGAATAAACTTTGTAATTTAAGAATAGATAATATTTTATAAACTTTGATAGATCATACATTTATAAAATGCCACTTCTTAAAAATATTTTTGATTGCTCACTCTCTTGATTTGCACGTTTAGAGTGTACAGCTACAAGGTTGTTTGCGAAAATGGCATAAATAGTCACTCCGTTGTTTATTTTTTTTTAAATAGATGTAAACACTTTCCGGAAAGGCCCAATATTAAGTAAGTAAATAATCACATCTTCTTCCATGTGATGTGTGTTTATCGCTTTCGAAGTAGTAAATGTAAAAAAAAATACTCTTAATAACGTAAAGTTTACCAAAATTACACCAAGCTATGAATGTTGATACAACTATATAGTGTATATTTCTTTTATTTCTTTTTAAATATACAAAGACAAAGTAAAGGTGTCCTTGTTAAAATTAATATTTATTTGAAAACAGCATAGACATACCCTTTCGTAGATTGATTGGTGTAGAAATCATGCTAAACTAATCGTGAGATGCTACATGACGTGACTTGCTACCTTTTTAAATGCTTTTATACATATTTATTTTACTTGACGTAAATACAGAACGGTATGATTTGTTTAAAATCCTAATATTTGTTTAACAGTTTTAAATTTAAATTGTATGAACCCATATTATTTCTAATTGATGTATTGTATAGTGGATTCCTTTCTTTCACATTATACTTTCTTATTTAGGGAAAAACGTTAATGATGGTGTAAAAGTATTATTTTTTTTTATATTTCCAGTGCTATCATTGTCTAGATTTTTAGTAATGTTGAATTTTAATTTTAGTATATGATTTATTGATTTTCATGGCATAACGCTCTCGAAAGCATCAATTGATCATACTTTTTCTCAGGGTTAGGTAAGTTATAATTTACTTTAAAGCTATCTGAGAAAAGAAATGATCAGAAATGATCACAATTATCTGTAAACACAAACATTCTCTAATTTGGTTAGAGCTCACTCCGAACCTGAAATGGAATATTTGATCTGTTATTTATTTTTATTTGCTTAAAGTGAGAAAACATTTTAAAACGTACTAAATTTTTTAAAACAAATATTGTATTTTTTTAATTTGAGTGAAAAATGAATCTAAACACTTTAAAAGAAGGTGTTCTTTCTTATCGAATATGGAACTAAACTGGTAAATACTGAATTTCATTTTATCACCATTTGTCAATATACAGGACTCTAGGAAAAACCGTTTAGTTTGAATCATCTTGAATGGGTGGAATAAATAAGTGAGATGTATAGAATCAAAATTTCCTTTTTCAAGAAAGAAGCATATTTAGGTTACCCCCCCTCCTAAAGTAATTGAAAATAAAGTGTTATTATCAATGCATAAAATACACGGAAGTATAAAACTATTTTTAAAAACGAGAAGGTTTAGTGGAAAAATTAAATTAGGAGTTGGGACATTTAGTAATTTACTCCGATACGGTGATATTATTTTACATATATAAAATTTGAGTGTGTTTTTGTGCGAACTTAAATTTCAGTGTTCAGACATATTTATTTTACTGTCAATGAGTACTCTCGAAAAAATCATTTTGAACAAAATATATTTATTATATTCGCGAATCAACATCGGAAATGAAAATTGCGTGTAATGAATATGTACTTGAGATGTTGTTTATGAAGAATACTATAATTCTAGATTTTTACTTGAGTCGCGTTTGGTTTTATTTTGTTGTAGTCAGACACTTGTGAGATAAGACAATAGATTTATTTGCGACTACGTGTGTGAAAAGTATTAAACAAGCAAAAACATTTTGTTTTAAGCAATCAAGTGAATATTACTAATAGAGTAACGATCAAGAATTGATAGCGTAAGTAGTCTTCATATTTTATCTTCAAAATAAATGTTATGAAACTTGTACATCGTAGCTTTACTCAATTTTAAAATAGAAAAACCAGTGTAGTATATGGAATGGTTGAGAATAATTTTCAAAAAATGTTACATTGCTTACGAAATGTGTGAAGAGTATGTAAATTATTACATTTCAACTATAAATACTTTATAGAATTCAGTATTGATAAAGTAGCTTATTGCAGTAAAAATATCTAACAAAGTAGTTTTATTTAAAATGAGATTCTTTTATTTAATCTTCGATAACATTAAAATATAATATTACGTGGAGAGTTGTTGTTTTGTAATTAAACGTGGTGGAATTACTTTTAAATAATTTATAGTAGATGAATCAGTACGTGTAT
Organism: Sweltsa coloradensis; assembly: GCA_024449915.1. Taxonomy (NCBI): domain Eukaryota; kingdom Metazoa; phylum Arthropoda; class Insecta; order Plecoptera; family Chloroperlidae; genus Sweltsa; species Sweltsa coloradensis. The sequence continues at coordinate 162,392 of JAMZAV010001066.1, forward strand.
TGGACTTATTTTAGTAAAGAATGTTAATGTTGAATAGCGATTTTATTAACTCTACAATAATGTTATTGATTGGTATCTGTCTTTAATACTGAATAGTAATAGTATACTATTTACTTATCTTCGATTTATTTTTAAATGCAGTTTGAGAAAACAAAACTTTTTTTTCTCACATAGTGGTAAGTATTGAGTAATATATATTTTTGTAAGAATAAATAGCTTCAATGAAGAATACAAAAACGAAAGCAAAATGTTTTTAATAACTTATATAACTGATGGTAGCAAATGTTGGCACTTAAAATAAACATCCGAGAGTGATCATGTAATGCTACAAAATATCATCTTGAGATGTGTTAAAAAATATACGAGCCACATTGTGAAAGAAATTACCGAAGTTATTTATCTTAAAACATCCGTTTGCCTAATAGTTACCATAGACTATTTATCTATTATAGCTGTGCATGAATTATGATTTTTTATTGTTGTAGGCTTATAACAGTTTACAATGCTAATGACAATAAAACGTACTGTAAATAAAAACTTGTCGATTCAAGTGAGAAAACGTGATAAAATGTATCAATTTTTACAATAACAATATCTAATTTATTTTGTGAGAAAATTAAAACACTTTGCGCGATACAATTATTTCCAGGTAACTTAATGATTTATCTATTTCCTATCTCTCTTATTTGATTTAATGATTTATGATTGTAAACTATGACAAAGTTCTACGCTCAAACAAAACAAAAATTTCGAATTTTATTTAGTAATGTACTTTTAAATCGTAAACACCTTTAAAATTAATGGACGAAGTGAATAAAAATATTTATTTTAAAGACAACATATTATTATTACGCGTGAATTATAAAATACAATGATTTAAGTGCTAGTTTGAATTCTCTTTTATGAATACTTGATATTTATTTGGTCAAAGTAGGTTGTTCAAGAAAATTTGTGTAAACTGTACTCTCATCTATTGTATATACTTTTTGAAATTTTATAAATAACATTAAAGAAACGCTAGCGTGGGTTAGCTTTGTGGATTGGGAAGTGCTTTTCTAAAATTAAATTGAAGCGTGATAATTTTAAAGAATGGTATCCTGAACACGATGTATTTTTATAACGGAATGTATATTATTATGTTTCACGCTTGTAAAATATTCGTTGTTGTTTACTATAAGTTCAATAGTATTAAATTTCGCTTTGGGAAAATTTTTAATATCCATACATTTTTCTTATACAAAGTTTTGATTCAATATAGTAAATACTAAATAAATGTTTTTAATAGTGGACCACTCAGTATAAAGTAAACTGAAGCGTGACTACAACGAATCCATAGCTAGGTGGGACATGCTCGTGGTAAAAGAATGAAAATAATTGCAATTTTGAAAGCTATTGTTCATAGATAACTACAACTTATTGATTTATTGAATATTGCTTCAATATAATAATAATAATAATAATAATAATAATAATAATAATAATAATAATAATAATAATAATAATAATAATAATAATAATAATAATAATAATACGTTTTAACATAAGAATGAAGGACCTTGTTTACTACTTTACATTTCAATTTAATTCTTACGTTAAAATTAAAAAAAAAAATAAAAATAAATAAAATAAAAAATGTAAATCACTAATACAAAGAATAAAATACGATAATCATATATTATTATAAAATGTAACAAATTTATACTATTTATGTTTACCTCAAACGATTTATCAATAAAAGTGTAAAATGTATTTGCATAGTGTATAATGATTTTATTCCTATATCCTTTCCCACAAGGTTATTCACACCGGACTTTCATGTAGATAGAATGATGACATATTCAAGTTTAAACTTGTCTATGAATGCAATCTCTTATTTCCGGTGAAATATAAAATGCTGACTTTCAATTATGCAGAGTTTTATGAGATAGGATATATCTTGCTGACGTTGTTTTTTCAAGTTTGCACATGTCGGTGATGATGACCTCGTTGGAGGAAATGGAATATCTAGTGAGCGAGCGAAGCATTATTTCATTCAGTAAGTTTAGAAATTTAGCAAGTTTTTCGCTTCCATTGGATCCACATTTTAATAGTTGTCGCTTAGGACCATTGGAGTATATATATATATTGGTGACGTCATTTTGGATCCATAGTATGCTATTCGAATACCGCGGGCTATGACCTGGTGCTTAAGCCCTTATGCCAAATTTGAAAAAAGCGCGGGTCATGTCACCTATAGGCTCATTGGTGTTTAAGATCACGTGGGTTGGATCCACAGAATCATAGCTATTTGAATACCTTGGTCGCGAAGTGAAAACACTTAAGAGAAGCTATTAGTTAATAGCCTGTGTGACGTCATGAGGAGGCGAGGTTTATCTGAAGCTATGATAAGTATCAACAATTATCCATTGCCATGCATGTGTCTTGCTAGCCGCGCGGTTAACGCGATGAGCTAGTAATCCAAGGTACCCGCAGTTGATCATGGTTCGAGACACGGTAAGCTGACCACTTTTTTTCAAGGTCAGCTTTCAATTGGAAATAAATATGAATAAAAAATAATATATCAGTGAAATTCAAAGTACCAAAAATGGTTTACTAGAGTGCGCGGAGTGCGCGGGACGCCAAGAAGTGGCGCGATATTTTGAAAATTCGAAAATGGTGACGAGGACACGGCAAAGATGACGGCGAAAACTAAAATGGCGGCAGAGCTAAAATGCGGTGGTCGACCTAAAATGGCGGCTGAGCGAAAATGGCGGTCGACCTAAAATGGCGGCTGAACAAAAATGGCGGCCAAGATGGCGGCAGAGCTAAAATGGCGGCCAAGATGGCGGCCAAGCTAAAATGGCGGCCGGAAACAAAATGGCGGACAAAATGGCGGACGGAAATTCAAAATGGCGGACAAAATGGCGGGCGGAAACACGTGACCGGAAACAAAATGGCGACCGGAAACAAGATGGCGACCGGAAACAAGATGGCGGCTGTCACGTGACCGGAAACACGTGACCTCCGCCATCTTGAATCCATTAGGATCCCGGTATGGTGGCGTAGCTTCGGCCTATTCCCTCTACTCTCATGAAAATTGCAATTTTACGATTTTTTTCTTTTTTAAAAATTACTATTAATTAAAAAAATTAAGTTATTTTTTATTTAATTTAATTTAATTAAACAAAAATCTTCGACTAAGTAATGATTTTTTCACAGAACAACAGAAAATCCGCGTAACACATGGCAGCTCAATGCACCAATTACGCTCATCCAACAACGCGGCGGACTTTAGCGTTTTCCTTGTGATAACTCTTGGAGTCAGCAGGGCAGAGCTAGCCATTTTTAAAGGGTGCATATATCTGTGTACTCTGTACCTCAACCAAGAGAGATTTCAATGCACTATATAATTGTATTTGTGTGTACCTACTCGGCACCTCCAGCAAAATATATTTAAATTTTAGATTTCAGAGGAACTATTTGCGTTGGGTTTGTCATGTTTTCGTCGACCAATCGACCGCAATGATTAAATTGATGATATACTGGATTAAGAATAGTAAGTAAGCATGGCTAATGACGTAGTGGGGCCTGAATGATTGTTATAAAACTAAAATCTAAATAATTTGATAATGATATTATTTCCACTTTCAATTTCAATGTAAACATATCTTTACATATAGGTTATCGAGATACCTTTTCTAGAACGCTTCCTCAAAGTTTTTCTCTTTTTATTCAATTATTTTAATCGCATTCAATCTAGAATAACCTTCAGTGTGGAAAGTGTACGAACACATCCAATCGAGGCTCATTATCTCCCACGCCTTCCCTAGAAGGTGGATATCTACCATCTTCGATTCCGATCTTCGTAGCCACAGCCGCAGCAGATCCATAGTCTCCACATGCCGGTCAGAGGTTAACTAAAGAGCGTGTTACAGTAATACCTGCCACCGTGAAAGAATTATCTTACCTGTCAGAAGAGAAATATCTCTTGTTGTAGCTTTTGAAGTGATTGCATTACATCAAGATTGCGAGCTGCTGGGAACACGTGCGAGCTTGAGCGAGTAATGCTATTGCTACTGCATCGCGATTCATCGAAGACGAGTAGCACTTTTAGCTAACCTATCTCATGAGAGAACAATTAAATATGTTCCTCGTATAAGATAATTCCAAGGTAAATGGAAGTAGTATCTGATAGAAAGTTAAAAAATATGTACTCATCATGTGTACATTAATTGATATACGTTGTTGATTAATCTCAGATAAATACTATCACCAACATTGATTTTAACATTTTAAAATTAAAAATAAATCTATAATATTTTTACATTGTTAGATAATGTGCAGTTTCGGACTTCGGTGTCAATATAAGTATTATCTTTATAGTATAGTATAGCTTTATTTTTTATCGAAGCGTTTTGCCTTTTCATCAAGGTCGACTTAATTAAGGCACAGCTAAAATTAGCAAAAATTAATTTATATTTCCAAGTTACATGTTAAAAATAAGTAAAATTGATTACAAAATTATTGAAGAAATGAAATGAAGTGACAAATGAAAATGGAAATTAATTCCGGAGTTTTACATTGTCAATGCGAATGCAGAGTTTAATTAAGTGCTCGTAAATAGCCCTGCATTCCTCGCAACTTCCTATACATGTCCCTGGGCACATTTTCCAAGAAAAGCAAAATATTTTACATTATATCACATTGTAAAAATTATACTAATATAAAACTTGCACGGTAATATGGACAAAGCTTTCTGCTTAACCTTAACTCTGCTTAACTCCTTCACCCGGGTTAAATTGTACAGTAAACCTGCCTCAGAAGAGGCCATGGACAAGTCAAGTAAATTTAAAACGACGCGCTCTATGTCACTTCTTCTCATCTCCTTCTTAGCATCATTATACCACGATTTGACACATATTTCATTCTAGCCAACAATGCCAACGCTTGTCTTCTACACCCCACCCATGCAGTTTACTAGACTACAGTGCCAGTGCACTTAGTGAGGTTGCTAACTCACAAGGTCGTACGTGGGCGCCACTAGAGCTGTGAACCCCGTCGTAAGTGGAACTAGAGCTTTTTATATTTTACCTTTTGTGAAATCGAATGCGTTGGAAATTATTAAAGCAATAAATAATCAATGCATGGCACAGGTTGCACTAGTTTTACGTGCATGTCATGTAGCCATGACTTTCTTATTTATAATCATATATACCAGTATTTTAAACGTGTCTCGAGTCATAGAAGTATAATAATTAATGATGGATAATTTCACAGTTGGAGCACTTATTCAATAAAAATATCATTCATATTTCATTAAGATAATTTCTTCATTACAAGAAAATAATCGTTTATACCACGGTGAGCAAAAACGCTAGTATGAAGCTGTCAAGTGCAACATTCACTCACTTCCCATGGGGATCAAGTTACGGTGATGAAATTGTGCATGTTTACTTTAAATAATAAATTGAAAGCACATCCATATTATTGGTGATGTTAAAATACAAATAAAACAGCTTTTCATAGCGTTTCGTATAAGTATATGACATTCCAAAATCGAGTAGTTGGGTTGATTTAAGGTTTCTTGCTCATCGGATTGTTAGTTGGTGCAAGTTAAAGTGGTACAATCCCCAATTTTTGTTTTCGATTTTTGCAAACGCGAAGTTTCGATGGTGGTAATGACAGATTATTTCTAATTGAGTCAACTTTATACATGAGACAAACAATGTTAATTATGATTTTCTTGTATTTGAAAAAAATGTACAATGTTGTTTCACTTTTGATATTATTTTCATTCTGTGTCCATATGCCAATTGTATATGTACAACAGAGGAGTTTTTTGTTTAATGAAATTTTCCTCCATCTTCCTTGATAAACCAACGTATTACTTATCACCTCTCTATTCTCATCTCCAATGATGAAAACACAACAACGCCAGCCTTGCGCGGGATTCGAACTCGTGCTCTGTACAAACACACACAGAAGTGCCGAGTGAGTGAGTACAGAGTTCAAAAGAAGCAAGTAACCAGTTCGTCCCACTTAGCATCTGAATCTTTCAATGGCAAGCTAACTGACTTCTATTCCTCCACACTTTTATGCCGGTGTAGCAATACCGTATAAGAGTAAGATCATTAATTTAAGATGGCTTGATGTAGAAAAGTCGGAACTTCACAAAAAGATCAGGTCAAGGTTTACTAGGCAATATTTCACTAGCATATACATAATCAAATGAAATTGAAAACATATTTCAGGCGTTATATAAAAATATGTTCTTAATTGTGAACGATCGAAAATTTAAGGATATTAATACAAGCGAAGAAATTCAATAACTCATCAATTCCATAATATATTAGTATTACGAAGTAACACATTGGGCATACAATTTGCAACGTTGCTTTTTATATGCACTTTTATTTACATACGTTCTTCAATTTGTCTGGGTTTTTAAAACTAAATTATTTTACTAAAACCCTTACAATTACCTCATTAGTTCTAAATTAGTTAGAATTCACTACTTTTTAGATCCATCTCTGATTAAATGCTACAGATTTGTTTTTACCATTCAGGACATCAATTCATCAAAGTGATGTGTTTTAATGTTTTACTATCTTTACCGCGAGACTCTTATTCTGGATGTCACGGGTTCGATATCCGCCACCGGAAATCTTGACAAGTTTTCGTGGATCCCCAAAGCTTTCTTCAGTAAAATACGAATGTTAGGGATTGGTACTCTAAAACATCCCTTGCATTCACTTCTCAATCACCCTAACACCCTTAAAACATAGTCATCTGAACAGGGTATCACCGGGTAAAACTGATGTGTAGGCCCTATAGCTGAAATTAAAAGCTGAAAACATTAAATGCTTTCGACAGTGTTGGCTCGAGCGTCAAGCGCGCGACTCTGTTCGGGAGATCCTGGGTTCAAATCCCGTCGAGACCGGCACTTCTGACTAAAGTTTTTTAAGGTTTGCCGCAGTCGATAATGAATAGCCTACCAAGTTAGATACGTAAAGAGGGGCATGCATTGCAACCTGGGCAGGTTTCCCACGAAAAATTTGGAAATTTATTTGAATGTGGTAAGAATCGAGCTTGCAACAACTCTCTTTTAACTGCAAGTGCCCACCAATCACCGACGTCTTTACAAGTTGTCTAGGAGCTAGCATCCTCTTCACCGGTAGTTCGAACGTTGCCTCAACCTTCACACAGTCCCGCCACCACGAGCATGGGAAGCCGACAGCCGCGCGGTGTATACTTGTGTTAGCTTGTGTAGTCATGCAAACAATTATACCTCGAGGTGAGATTAAGATTAATCGTACCGACGTTTTCACACTCACGCCTGCACACGGTACGACACAATCCAGTAACGATCTAGGCTCAATAGTCAATGCAGCCTCTTTCGACCCCGTGACCCCACTCATTGTCTCGGCGCTGCATTCACACGCGCAGGTAGGAGAAGAGTTTCTTGAAAGTTGAATCAATCATCCAGGTTTTATTAGGAGTGACGTCACGCAATAACATGTCAACAACCTGGTGACAGCGTTGACAGTGTGACTGTTAATCATTCATAGTGGCGAAGTAGCGTTCACTTGTCATACGAAACTAATAGTGTTGGGTGCATTCAAGTTTTTGGATTACAAATTACATGACTAGATATTTTGTTTGAAAATGTGTTAATGCATTATTTTATGTCACTTGTGCCCAATTGTACAACACGCGTAGTCTATTTGTTCCGTGTTCGACACACGACGATATGGCGACATGCTTGAAAGAGGCCATTCAATTCAAAATATGTCAAATTCGAATACATATTATTTTCAATACTGTTTATTATTTTAAAGCTTAAATAAAGGTATTAAATAATTATGTGAAATCATAACCAATATAATATATTGGTATATATACAAAATGGCACAACCGTTTTTGTTTTCGAATTAAAACTAAAGATGGCGTGAAGTTAACGCGTTTACACGCATGAATTTGTTATGCACCTACTTTATTTAATTTAATTTTTAGGTACTCATATAACTATTTTAGGTTTTACTGGGAGCATTATCCTATATAATAATCAAATTTCCTTTCACTCATAATCATACCATATATAACACCTACACCACAGGGCATGGTTAGGTCTACTTTGAGTACTTATATCTTGAATCGGTATCAAGAATTCCATCGTATGTCTTGTCTTACACATAGACATGTGAATGCATTTATGTTACATTATAATGTATAGCAATTAATAAATTACAATCGTAAAAGTTTAAACGCATTCTTTCTCTCGTTATTTGTTTAGTTTCGAGGCACGTTCGTGTATCTGACACAACAATGCTAGAGTAAAAGCTCTGAATAAGAAACGCGGCTGTTACATAGAGGGCGCGACGAGAGTAATAAACCTACGGCATAGCTCATTAATTATGTATCTGTGTGGCATTGAGCAAAATTAACAAGGCACTTAGATCAAATAAAAATGTTTTAGTATTTTTGTTGACCTACTTGAGGATGAATTTCAAGTGGGGATGATTTCATAGAACGTGGGGGCGTGACTTTCTGAACGGCACCAGACTAGTATTACCAGCCTACACTGTCAGAGAAATGTGCCGGGCGTGATTCCCCATCTATAAAAGTGTCAGGGCGCTGGCAAGGATAGAATGTATAAGTGTATAAAAATAAAAATACAATTCACCGTAGTAATAAGCACTTCCTGTGATTGTGAACGACACGCTGGTGTAAAAATAATAATAATTTTTGTGGGAAGCCTGCCCAGGGTGCAATTCATGCCTCTGATCAGGTCTGTAACTAGCTATGTTGCGGATAGGACAATAATTATGAAGGGATGTCCGAGCGCTGTTTAAGCGGACTCAATCCCTTACCTCGGGAAAACCTTCAGTCAGGATTGCCGGTCTCGACGGGATTTGAACCCGCAACCTCCCGAATCAGAGTGGCGCGCTTAGCGCTTGAGCCAACACTGTCGGTTACCCTCGCCTCATTCTCGAGCCTCACATTTGTGAATGCTAAGGTATATTTGTCCAAATAAATATGAGATGTAGATAAGGCAAGGATTCGTAGTCACAGCTCTAACTATACCTTCGTTTACCTAAACCAAAGATTAGTGACTAATCTTTACTTTACTTTATTTTATTTATTGTTTTTAATGTATTTATTCCACAAATTGTTGGTGTGATCAATTTGGATCAACTGACGACCCCCCCCCCCCCCCCTTGTGAAAGAAAGTCACAGATGTGTGATTTAAATGATGACCTCCGTTAAAAAATGATGTCAAAACAAAAATGAATTTCTACCCTAACCCCATTCATCCCACTGCACCCCGCCAGTCACAATAAGACACTCGCTATGACAAATTATTTGACTGGAAAAAAGTAGTATAAAGAAAATGTACGAGGAGAATGGTCAAAGACCTTCATTCGTGACACTTTCTGCGTTGCTTTGCTGCATGTGTGACTGAGAAGAAGCAGCGAGAACTAATGAGGCAACCATTTCCAAAATCATCAACAGCAAAATTAACAGCCTCAGTTGCACAATCCAAATACACAAACGAGGCTGACTCTCCTGGCCACTATAGAATAAGCGGCTTATCGTGTTCAACCAAACCTAAGGCTAGTAAATCAGTGTTCACAGTTCACACACATTTCTCTTCTGTATTTACATATCCGACCGACAATGAACGCTGGACAGATTGAGACATCTTCGTGTGCAAATAGTTCCTACTGTATTTTGTTATTCAAATGTTTTGACTAAATAGCTGAATTGCTTAACGAGAAGAGAAGGCCATTGAAATCTTGTAGTCCAATGTATTCGAGACGAAGAAACATGGCCTCATAGATAGACTGTTAGGAAATAAAAATCTATTCAAAACAGTATGGTATCGTTTTTCAGTGAATGGAGATGTTATGTCTCTGGTTTGGATTCTTTTTTTTAAATACAGCAACCTTCCTGGGCAATAAACAAAATAAAGTATGTTTTATAGAATACATATGATAATACGGATACCATGATGAATATTAATTTGTAATACTTTTTTACTCACAATCGACTCGACTTTATACCAACAACGTATGTGTCCAGAAAATATACTATGCAACCTGTACTCTTGATATCCAGCACGTACAATGAAAAAATGTACGTGTACTTCAAATTGTACTTTTTTTTCGAATAATTGAAGGGAAATAACGATGTGCTTAATACATTATAATAGGCTGCAGTCAATAAAACATTATGGAGCACAAACACGCATTAATTTGTGTTCTGGGGGAATATTCGAGAACATTTGCCTGTTTTTACTTTACATGCATTTCAGTATTTTGGAAAATAAACCAGATCCTCATCAAGCAACTCAACCCATTGCACGTGGTTTACCTCTAGCCTCTTCATCGAGTACCATCTAATTCCTTGAGTGAGTGATACTTGCGTCTCGGCCATCACCTTCCTGCTGCGAGACCAGCGCCAGTTAATAATTAGCAAACTACCAACGTAGTCGCAGAACCTCAAATCTTGTGACCATTAATTACCGCACGCCATGTGTTGTGTGAATACTCTAACCTGGCTAACAAACCGTTCTTTGTTTTGCAACTCACCCCGAGAGAGTCGCGATCAACGCCCATTCAACCAGAACATCGTCATACATTATTCATACCCTTGGCAAGTATTCTAAAATAAATTACTATCTATATTGTATTAAGATACGTGGCAAATTACAGCAAATTACCGTGGCCCGTATTTGGTGATAATAAATAAGAGATAGTTTACGAATGCACATTATTGTCAGCGATTATTGTAATGAAAATTTGTTAGGGTATGTAAAACGTAGAATTAAAATTCTAGTTTATGATATGGCGCGAATTGAGACTATTAACAATGAGGGATGATAGGCGATAAATTGTATGTTAAAAATATAATGAAGAGCGGAATAAACAAGAACAACCCCATGGGACAGTCAATTCTGTAAGACTCCATAGGCGACTACAGAGGCCAAACATTGCAGTTGATGAACTTACATAATCATATTTGCATAATCGTGTTGCTATCCCTTCATTAATGTGGTATGCAAGAAAGAGAAAGGGTGAATAAAGGATGTATATGACAAAGAAGGAATAATCTTGAATAGCAATATTGCAATAATAGAGAAGTTAGGCCACAAAAATCATTAAATCAATAAAATCTTGAATGCACCAGTCAATATGTTCTGGCTTGTAAAATTGTTGGGTGGAAACATCGTGTGCCACAAATGCAGAGGTTAATTGGTTTTCCAGTTCAAAAATATCGCACATAAAGGTGAATGTATCACTACTTAAATACACATCACACAATTTGATTGTGTTGGGTGTCATCAACGAATAGAACTGATGATGGAATAATTGATATTGAAAAGTCTATGAAAAGTTATGTTTGTCAGTAATTATTATTTCAGTTACAGCTCTCTTGTCCCCATCTAAGGGTTATCAGATGTTACAATATTAAAACCCAGTATTATAATGGGGTGGCCCTTGTATGATTTAAACAACTAAATTAAACTTGAATCAACTTTTGTAAAAAAAAAATCGGGCCGGATGTGAGTTTTTCTTGTGCCTGCCTATATAATAATACGTACAATAATAATATTGTTTCCATGGCCGCATCCTGCACGTTTCTTACGAGTGATACTCATCGAATGGTAGGTATAGGCCTATAGGCGGTCCGCGGTACCGTGTCTGTGTACTTGAGTACAATCTAATTACCGAGACTTTTCATGTCGATATTTATCCCTCGTACGGATATAAAAACGAGTGTCACACTAGTTTCAGAAAACAAGTGACAGTAATTGGCTCCGAGGCGAAGATTTATGCTGCTTGGCGGCTTGCGGAACACACTTTTCCACCTCGTCATTTCGTTATTAGCTTAGAAAGATGGGAAGCGAAATGTGGATAAGTCACCACTTCTCGGCAACATGGGATTCATTGAAAACTGTGCGTGTATGAAAATCAAATGTGCACGAATGTACAGTTAGAATTTTGTAGTAATCGTTATTGTTTTAACTTCAGTATAATATGTCAATGCATTTGAGATGATTACATTTCGTATTTATTTGTTTATTTAACGTCCTATTCAGCGATAAAAATGTATTTACAAAGGGAAGGCAACTGTAGATTACACAACATAAGGATGATTTTTTTTGTTTTTTTCATAGAAATCAATCGAAAAAATCCAAAATCTATCCCAGCGAGGTATCGAGCCCCGGTCTCCCGATTGCCGGTCGAGAAATAAGAATAAGGAGAAATTAGGATGAGAGAAATAATTTGACAAGCTAATCAAATCGAGAATCATAGTGATTGTCATTGATTTTTTTAATTATTTATATTTTGTTAAATAACACCAAGATTTGTTTTAAACATATTATTCTCCACAAGCGGCTATGAACTAATTTGGCCGTTGCTAGTGCAATATAATAATAATAATGATAAAATATTGTAGTAATCCTTTGAAGATGAATTTTATTAAGCTGACCATACTTACACTGTACGGTGCACAACAGATTACGGATGCAAGAAAGAATTTGGTTTCTTGGTTCACATTAAAGAGGGTATAACGAGGATGATAAATCGACGATAAGCGAGTTATGAATATACCTAAACTGGTTTAAAATTAATTTCTATATTCCATATTATAGGCCTACTATTCCTCGATAGCCAATAGAGAACGCGTAAGACTCTTATTCAAGAGGTCGTCGGTTCATTCGATATAAGTCACCGGCAATCCTGACTGAGAGTTTTTCCAAGGTTCCTTCTGTCGATAAGGTGAATGCCAGAGATGGAGTCCTCTGAAAATAGCTCATGGACGTAACTATCGCCACACCATGAAAAGGGACATCAAATTTCCATGGGCAAGTTTTGCTACAAAAATAAAATAACAACAAATATTAACATTTTCATCTTTCCGTCAATAAGTAATAACTAAGTTATCTTTATCTTAAAGGGGCTTTTACCCCAAAAAATTAATTTTACCACACAATCTATAGCATAATACTACACTTAAATGACCGTTTAAAAAATTGTTTCTTGTACCTGTGATTTTACACGAATTTTTCAATTTTTTTTAAACCAGAAATTTGCGAAAGTTGGCGTTTTCGGAAATTTAAATCGACTTTAACTTGCTTCCCTTTTGTTCCACATAATACTCGAGCATAGTACCAATGTAAAATGACCCTTTATAACATCGTGTCTTAAAACTGTGCACAGATTTACACTCAAACACCCAAAAATATGCATTACAAAATTACACCCCTTCTTGGTTATCAGCATATTTTGACCGAACCACTTGCACAAATTTCAAAACAAAATAAATAGAGGATTCACAGAAAAGCCTGTAGAGCACGTCAATAATGGCCAATTTGTTTTTAGTCAAAATCCTCCAAGGTCACGGGCATAAAGATCGTACCCATGTTATTTCTTACAGGAGATTTTTGCCGATGGGACCTTGCTTGAAAAATACCAAGTTTGACATTTTTGGAGGGGACATGGTGGACCCAATAATTGTTCTGATAATTTCTAAATTCATAACTAGTTAGTTAGCCTGAATTAAATATATTTTTTGATTAGCGGGTGAATGCCCATTTAAGAGTCACAATTGTTTTAAGCTCATATTGAACGTTAATTAAGCACTCAAAATACATTTCCATCGTTTTCTTGTAAATATTATAACTGATTTTACTAACAATCTCGTTTTGATTACACTTCTGGTAGCTTTGGCCGTTCCATATCAAATTCACTTTTTTCTGTCATATTCGGGTGATCGAGTCTTCTTTTTATCAGTAATTTGTGCCTCACTACGGATCGGTTGATTGTGACTTTTTACAAAGGACGTTGAGAGCGCAATGACGGATGGTAATCTAAATTTCGAATACAAACAAAGGCGACGGTTTTCATCAAAACGAATGAGCTACCATCCATCTGACGACAGGCTTTGTTCACCCCATATAAATAAATTGCACCTCAATCAAACTCACAACGAGGGCTGATGAAGTCATCAACTTCGTAAGTATGGTTAGCGTAATCAAATTCATCCTCAAAGAATGGCTACAATTATTATCATTATTACAGTGGCAACGCATGAATTAGTTCAGAAATCAATCAAAATCACTATGATTTTCGATTTGATTAGCTTGTCAAAGAATAATTGCGTAATTAAGCTGTGTATATAGATATAATAACAATGTCGCAGACAATGCCTTTGAATGGATGGCAAGTGAAAATACGGTCAAGCAATGATGACATGGGACAGGATAATCACGTAGCAGGTGAAAAATTCAACAGCAGTCCTTTTACCTCCACATTTTTCTTGTGAAGGCTCTTAATTAGGGGGTATTCAAGATGAAGAATGCGTAAACATTCATAATGAACGGATACAGAGTATTGTCAGATGCCTTTGAATCTGCCCAAGTCTTGACCCCCAATTATTTTGATTGGTAAATACTAAATATTATCATCACGTCACTTCATGACAGGGACTACCACAACAACTGTTTATCAGTAAATCAAAGGAGGACCAACATCTCTTTATTTATCTGTACTTATGCCGTTTAGTATAGAACCTTGAGATTATAACATGGTATTATGCGGTAGCTTACTGATTGTTGTCACTCATCTACGTATATAGCCCATTAAATAATCGTATGAATTGACATTGGAAAACAATCAAGTAAGTGATGCCATGTATACAAACTAACTTCAAGTGCAAATGTGGCAACTATGCATTACAGGTTTATTTTATAGCATCGTTATTAGTAGGCACTATAGTAAACAAATGTCCCGTATTCTACAGTAGCGTTCCCTATCCATAATATTATAGACTAAACTACGATAAAAGGTACACCATTAAGTACCAACACTGAATGAAGGTGTGATTGAAGTGTCGTACAGGGATACAGAAGGAGACAGGAATGAGACAGGTCTAATAGTAATAAGCCATGTCCAACTTTTGAATGCAAGAATACTTGTAACAGACGTGACTGAACACTAGACAACATAGTGTGCACATTTTATTAATTTATCTAAGCAGGTACATCTCCAAGAGGCGATATTATAGCTAATGTATCTCTCTCATTAAAACACGCATCTTGGCTGTATATAAGAGCGCAACTGGGTGTGAACTCGAATCCCACGTATAAAGCAGAGAGTTAAATGAGAATATTATTCAGGATGTAAAGTAGGCTTGCATTAGCACTTGTGGGAAACAGAGTTCAGATTGTCAATGCTGCTATTCTAGGCAATGTGCCAACAAGAACCGTATTTGTTTTTAACTAGGAAAACGCTAAAGTCCCGCCGCGTTGATGGATGAGCTTTTTAAAGTTTTAAGTTTGCTTGGGATATCTTTACTTTTGCAAGTGCTTTGTTTTGCTGCCTACGCATTGTAGGTGAATGTTGTCAAGTTTCTTTTGTTTCTTGTCAATTGGGATTATAAACATAAAAAACTTATATTAAAACCTTTGTTTCTGTGGATTCTGAATAACTTTTTCAACTTTTTCTTTCAAAAGGTACTACATCACCATAACCTTAATGTCCATGTGAAATCTGAACGTTGTAGTCCCACCCGTTTGGTCAGAATCGGTCCAAATGTGACGAAAATATCGCACTAAAAATTGAAAAATTAATATTAAAACCTTTATTTCTATAGATTCTAGCTAACTTTTTCAACTTTTTCTTTAAAAGGGTACTTCAACACCATAATCTTAATGTCCATGTGAAATATGAACGTTGTAGCCCCACCCGTTTGGTCAGAATCGGCCCAAATGTGACGAAAATATCGCACTAAAAATCGAAAAAAATCGTAAAAGTACGATATTCATGAGAAATATTTCTTCGATTGTACCCAAAAACAATACACCTCTAAGTTCAGAGAAAACGAAGGTCCCCTCAAATTTTCATCAAGATCGCATATGCCGTTTGCCCGGAATCGAGCGAACAAACAGACGGAAAAACAAAAAAAAAAGAAAAGAAAAAGAAAAGAAAAAAAAAAAAACATTGGAGCTAAATTTGTTGAGGGGTCAGTGAAATTGAAGTTTTCACTTCGCTCGCTACGCTCATCCAATTAAGACAACCATACACTTGAAATAAATAAACACAGGCAGCAAGGAAATTGTAAGAAATTGTGAGTAAGAAATAAGAAAGAATCGGTGAAGCCTTAATTGGATGAGCGAAGCGAAAACTTCAATTTCACTGACCCCCCAAAAAATTTAGCTCCAATGTTTTTTTTTTTTTTTTTTTTCCGTCTGTTTGTTCGCTCGATTCCGGGCAAACGGCATATGCGATCTTGATGAAAATTTGAGGGGACCTTCGTTTTCTCTGAACTTAGAGGTGTATTGTTTTTGGGTACAATCGAAGAAATATTTCTCATGAATATCGTACTTTTACGATTTTTTTCGATTTTTAGTGCGATATTTTCGTCACATTTGGGCCGATTCTGACCAAACGGGTGGGGCTACAACGTTCATATTTCACATGGACATTAAGATTATGGTGTTGAAGTACCCTTTAAAGAAAAAGTTGAAAAAGTTAGCTAGATTCTATAGAAATAAAGGTTTTAATATTAGTTTTTCAATTTTTAGTGCGATATTTTCGTCACATTTGGACCGATTCTGACCAAACGGGTTAGACTACAACGTTCAGATTTCACATGGACGTCAAGGTTATGGTGATGTAGTGCCTTTTGAAAGAAAAAATTGAAAAAGTTAGTCAAAATCCACAGAAACAAAGGTTTTAATATGAGTTTTTTGAAGTTTATAATACCAATTAACAAGTATAACAATAGAAACTTCACCTACAATGCATTCAAAAAGCACTTGCAAAGGAAAAGTGCAAACAAACGCAAAAAACGCAAACAAAAAACTTACAAAAAACCGCTCATCCATCATCGCGGCGGGACATTAGCGTTTTCCTAGTACAGTAGAAAATATAATCTATTATTGTCAATGTGGGCCTTGGCGCAATAATTTATTATGACCCTTCCCGTGTTGCTATCACGTTTCTAAATTCACTGATTGGTTGTAGGTTCGAAACTTGACCAGCTTTATAGAACTACATACTTTAAAAAATAGCCTTCCTGAACCTTTTGCATTGAAACAGAAATGAGTTACAACAAAATATTCAAAAGTTAAAAAAAAAGGCAAAAACTAATTAAGAGAAACCAAAATTTGTTCGGAACAGCAAAACTTGTCCTAGGTCCATTTCCACGTATTAACTGTAATACGATAATTATAATACGAGGGATAACAAATGTTATGTTTGATAAAATGCATTAATTTTATAGCATCATAGTTTTATCTTATCAGGATGATTGGGTATCAGGCTTAGTGATGAGATATGGTATCACGTAGGTGCGATTACAGTTCTTATCAGCTGTCGCTTTGCTCATGTTGGAGTCCTATCTATCGATGTCAGAAGTTGCCGAATTGTACAGTAAAATGATCGTGTGGTGATAGAATAAAACAAAGATGAAATTATTGACAGTTACTGTTGTCACACTCGTACTTTTTAGCCAGCTAATAACAGGTAAGCCTATCTTTCATTTTATGAAGGGAATGCTGTGAAAAAATTCAGATGTAGATTATGATAAAATCACAATTTCAACGTACGCGTTCATACTATTTCAAAATGTGTGTTCAAAATCCGACATTTTTTAGATTTGTATTCGTTTAAATATCAATCTGAGATCAGACTGCAGTTGACAGCAATCAGCATTTTCTCTACAGGTTTATTTTTACATCGCATTGTTTCAGTAAATGTTTACATGTGGTTTATATTTTATTTTACTCGTTTTAATTGCTGTATATATATTTTGTGTTTATATATTGTTCGTCACCATTCATCGTGTCCCTTTCACCGTGTAATTTATTACGATAAAGTTATTTGGGTACTAGTGTTGTACAAGACTTACAACAAATTAAGCTCTCGTGAACAAACGTTTAAAATGTTGTGAAAAGCCAACAATTTAAACAAAATGTGTTAATATAATTAATAACAATATCATACAAGCAAATATATTTGTGCACACAATGATGATAAGGAAATCTTTCAAAATATCCACAAATTTCACAACAGTACGTTTCATTGCACGTGAACAATCGATTGATGAATCACATTCGGGAAAGTATAAATGAATCGACCCGACCTATACACTTTCTATCATCATAAGCCAGAAATTGATATAGTGAAATTATTCTCGTCTGTAGTATTAAATTATAAACTGAATCGCATAAAAACGCGATAACATATTTTTGATTTTGTTGTTTGAAACAACCGTAGACATATCACATTCCTCATGACACATGAATTCGAAGACTACAGTCTTATCAGGAGATTATTATTTGTGTTGTAAGAATCTCCTAATTGTTTGTTGAATCTGTCATACGTCTAGAGCTAAGATAACTCCTAGTTTGTTAAAAACTAGGTTCTACAGTTGAGACTTTGCAAGGAGAGTCAACTTCTTCAACCAGTGCGGCCGAGTTGTCGATCGAAGACCTTTTCCTTGGGGATAATACAACAATAACTGATAAACCAGAAGAAGAATCAACAGAAAACGAGACAGATTTGCCCGATGACGTATTGCGCGACGGTGGCGCTGTTACGAGCGGAGATGTAACGAGTGTGCAAGAGGAGACACCCGGAGATCCTGCATCGAGTGACGCTCCTCTAGTTGCCCAGGACGATGTCTTTACTGTAGACGACAGAGATGATGAAGGGACGAAGAATCTGCCGCAAGACGTCGTCAGGACAGGCGACATCGATGGAGTCAACGTATACAACGAGAGGGTTTGTTTTCAGTACTTTATTTTCCTTATTGTAAAAAAATGTTTATTTTAGGTGCAACATTCAATTCAAGCATTTTTTATGATTCCGATTTGAAAGAAAGTTTATAATTTTGTTTAGCTGTCCACATATTCCCTTACTGATGTGTGATGTACTAAGGTAATGGGTGGCGACATTGATATTACTAGGAAAACGCTTAAGTCCCGCCGCGTTGTTGGATGAGCGTAATTGGTGCATTGAGCTGCCATGTGTTATGCGGATTTTCTGTTGTTCTGTGAAAAAAATATTACTAAGTTGAAGATTTTTTTAAATTAAATTAAATTAAATTAAAAATAAACTTAATTTTTTTAATTTTTTAATTAATCGTACTAATTTTTTAAAAAATCGAAAAATTGCGATTTTTATAAGAAATAATTATTCGATTGCGCTCAAATTTCACACGAATATATAAATTCATAAAATTAAGGTTCTGTGAAAAAATTATTACAATAGGATAAAGCATGTAGGTGTTATAAGTAAAACATTGTTTTAAAAAAGAAAAAAACCACAAAATTTCTACTTTCATGAAAAATAATTTTTTAATTGCGCTCAAATTTCACACGGATATCTAAATTCATACAATTAAGGTTCTGTGAAAAAATCATTAAAATCGGATAACACATGTAGGTAGGTGTTATAAGTAAAATAAATTTTCAAAAAATCGAAAAAAATCGTAAAATTGCGATTTTCATGAGAAATAATTTTTTGATTGCGCTCAAAAACGTGGCAGTTCTAAGTTCAGAGATTTCAAAGACCCAAAACGAAGGAGTATCGGTTTAGCCGGAATCGTGCTGACAAACACACAAAAATACAGAAAAAAAAGAAGGAAAGAAAAAAAAAACATTCCGGATTTTTTTCTCCAGTGTAGTGAAATGGAAATCTTCGCTTCGCTCGCTACGCTCATCCAATTAAACATCTATAGTAGGCTAGATCCGCAGTCTCCAATACGTCCGCACAGGCGCGAGCGTACCAAATTGAAGCGTCAATCCCACCATTTCAAAATGGCGATTTGGCGTTTTAATTTATGCTTTTTTAATGCAATAAAGTATTTTACTGGATTGTTTGATATGGTTTTAGCTTGTGCAGCATGGAAATGCACAAACAGAAAATAAAAAGAAGAAGTTATTGCATAAGGGAATTTAGTAATCATTTCATTTGGTGTTAAAGGCTAATATATATATATATATATATATATATATTATATCGCAGACTTTCACGGATTGAATATGCACACATTGTATTTTCGGGTAGTCCGTGTGGTTTTATTTTTAATATATATAACTGACGGCCATCTTTAAAAATATTTGGTCTACAAATCGCTCCCATTTACTTTAACATGCAAACAGAATTTCAAGATGGCTTCTAATTGACACGCCAGTGGACCAATGACTGCGGATCTAGCCTACTATAGAATATGTTTAATATCAATGGAGGGCGCAGTTGAAACGTCTATGGAATCAAAAGACATGAGTTCAAATCCCAAATTAGTAGCGAATTATAAAATTGTGCTTTATTCTCATTAATCCCCATATCAATATTATCTCTAACGAAATAATAAAAACATAAAGCAACAAACCAACGAAAATGACATGTGCACCATCCCTCCAAAGGATCGTTGAATTTAAAATATTTTATGATAAGCCAATTTATATCAAAGACCAGTGTTCTAAAAGATTAGTTAAATGATTATATTAATGTTTTTCTGTCTAATATTTATTTTTTGGTATCACACATTAAATAAAATTTCCAACATCGAAGTATTTTTAATGGAGGGGGGGGGGGGGGGTAGTTTATGAAATATAAAATCAAGGTCTCACAAATTTTGTAATTCTTCTTTTCAACGATCTAAACATGCTAAAAGAAAAAAGTAGCTACGGTAATGAGAAACCTAATTGCAACTTCTTGCTTCCCAGGTGTACGAAGGTCCAATATGTCATGAGGACATCGTCGCAGAAGTGGGCGAGATCATTGTGTCTGGAGCTCCAGTGATGGACGGCTGTACGGCCAAGGCTTGGTCGTGGACAGTGGGGGTAGGCGAGGGTTACAGGATAGAGGTCACCCTGCACTCCCTCACTGTGAACCCGAAGGTGGGAGAGTTCCTGGTCATAGGGGCAGGTAAGCACGCTCGGCTACCGACGAGTGGAATCTATCTCTAGTTTGCCAGCATCGATCAAATGAAGACAATTTTCAGGTGTTTCTAGTCAACCCACGTAAAGATCTTTCACACGTGTTACTTATATAATGTGTTGTTGTGTTTATGTGATACACTCTACTTCGTTTCATCATAAGATAATCTGTTTTAACAATACACTCTTTACTTGAAGGCTCGTCTATGAACGAATTGTGGGCCGATCAAAACAATCCGATCTTCACGGCGGTGGTGAATACTCCTAAATCACTGAGGGTCCTCAGTACTACGGGTGTTTTCTCTGTCATGCTGGTGAGCAACACACCGTCTGGCTTCACGGGGAACTTCAAGCTCTCCTTCAAGCGGTTTGGTAAGCTCAGAACACAGAAAGCAAGAGAATCAGTGAAATATGTAACGTGTTGCAGGAATATAACGTTGTACTCATAGTGTTGCACAACGAACATCAGTATGTGCGGGCAATATTTGGCTTATAAAATTGAATGAGCGCACTCTACTGAAAATATCGTATATCAGGCAATAGTGAACTAAATAAAAGATTTTTTTATATCGCGGCACCTTTTCCCTATTAAATATTCTTCCCAATAATTTGTTGGACAACCATCAATTTTTGTAAATGGCCTAATTAAATAATAGCCTAAATCAATAGTGATATCATACAATGCTTAGCTCTGCAGATCGGTACCTACCTTAATTAATGTATCACACCACAAATTAACTTGAGAGCACTGAACATAAAACTAAATTTCTATACCGATCTCTAGAAGACAGAAGATGTGAATAGCACATGTTTACACTTTTGTGTTGGCTTTTTACATATTGTATACGTGCATTTTATTATCAAGTTTCGAGAGAGATTATGGCTTTTCAGGTGGTCTTAAACTCTACATAACATATCATATTTAATCGAGGACATTTATAAAATGTGAAGTAATAAAGGCTCATCGTTCAACGGAGGGTCGAAGTTATCATATTTCCTCCTCATGTCGTAACAATATGTCCGGTGTATTTAAATGTCTACGCGCTAGTTGTAACTAAGAAGTGCGGTTGATTTGTACCAGGCGACGAAGTGACCACCCCCGAGGCCACGACGCCAGCCCCCACTCTGCCACCGGCGGTGGAAGACGTCCAAACAGAGATACAAGTCTACGTCTCAGGCATGACGCCAGCAGAGGTTCGTTACAGCATGGACTTACAATAGTAACTGGCGTTCCTTGTAAATCCATGTAAATAAATGGTTACAGAATCCAGCCTCTACTAGTTACTTACGAAATAAATAACAGGGGGTGAAAATAATGAAATCACAGAGATTCAATATTTTCATTTTCGTGGGATCTAAATAATATTATCTGTGCTTGGTGCTAATTGGCACAAGGTATACGGAATAGTAAAAAGATAATAGCTTTTTAAACTAAATCGTACTATTAAAATAATATTGGCTTTATACATTTTGTGCATACATCTTTTGTGACATGACATGTGTATGACAGATAAGAGAGTTATTATGTTTGTTCAGTACCACGATTCAAAGTCATTGGCTATGAATTAATCGTTCGTATGTAGTAGATTCTACCTTAACTTGGAGTTAAATTAGTATCGACTATCTCAGTGACCACAGATACCACAGATATGTATTGCTTTGGTATCGACTTGGTTTGGTTTCTTCCAGTTTGGGACCAAAAAAGAAGAGTTCAAATCGTCAGTTGCAAACATGGCCAACGACTACTGTACTAAGAAGGGCATCGTACTTGTCGAACCAGCCACGTAAGTTGGAACACACAATCAAGAACTCATTCGAATGTAATATATTGAAAGAACATAAATTATCCAAGTTAGAGGATTTATAGGACAAAAAATATTTTAGATATGTTTGTGTGCTCACTTTGGGAGATATGGTTTCAGGTAAGATAAAAAAAAAACATCACAAATACATTTTAACCCCACCTTCTGAACACTTCTTATTGTAAATAAGGTGATTCATTTATTACTACCGAATAACACACAAAGTGACTGACTTAGGCTTATTTCGTGATACAAACATACTTTTGGAAGTTGAAATTTCAAAATTATTAGAAACCAATTCAAAATAACCCAAATTAAAAATTATAGAGTTTAAAAGGAAATGTGAATGTTGAGGAATTCTTCGGCAATATATTGATTGAATAATGTTTAATATTGTATTAGTTTATTTTTTTATTTTTCACCAAGATTTCCTTTCAGACATAGACAAATTACAGAGCATAATTACTATTAATTGACATCAACAATTACATAATTTATACATTTTGCATTTTAACAATAACTGAAAGCAGATTATTCCTACTTACCATAGAATCTGGTAAAGACGATACTTGGACTGGGGCGCATTAATTAATGAGATACAATTTTGTTTTAATAATGTGTGAATAACAAAACATAAATTAATAAATTTGATGCAAGAAACTGGGCATCATAATTTTCATTTCGGTAACAAAAAAATAAAGCTTTGGTGTAGGCGCCGGGTCCAAATATATTGTTTACAAACTGTAGGTACTGATACGGTCATAACAAAAGTAGGACTTCCGGAGGAAAATATAGACGGAAAATTAAATGGGTGATGTTCAGAAAAGTTACAGAACGAATTGGGTTTAAGTTGGCAAATTTAACTAGCAATATTAGGCCAATAGATATGAATAAGATGAATAAGAATTACTTTAAGATATCGGCCTATGCTCATTTTTTCATGGTTACTCTGACTGTAAAGGGATGTGTACGTGATGTTGTTGGTAAAACAAAAGCAAATTTGGTCCATACAAAATAGTTTAATGTACAAAGAATATATAGTTTTGGTGTAGGTGCCGAGTTTTATTTATTGGAAGACAGAGTTTCGTATTTTGTTGGGAGATTCCGTGGCGTGGGACGTTAAAACTCAAGACAAATTATTGCTACAATAAATAAAAACATTTAATTGGGTAGACCGAGCACCGAATGATTTTCCCCCCACGAACGAAGCTGCATGAGAATGTAATGTTTTACATAAAACTAGGAAAACGCTTAAGTCCCACCGCGTTGAAGGATGAGCTTTTTTGTAAGTTTTTAGTTTGCGTGGGACCACTTTTCCTTTGCAAGTGCTTTTTGAATGCATTGTAGGTGATTGTTGTCAAGTTTCTATTGTTACTTGTTAATTGTTATTATAAACCTAAAAAAAACATATAAAAACCTTTATTCTATGGATTCTGGCTAACTTTTTCAACTTTTTCTTTCAAAAAGCAATACATCACCATTACCTTAATGTCCATGTAAAATATGAACGTTGTAGCCCCACCCGTTTGGTCACAATCGGCCCAAATGTCACGAAAATATCGCACTAAAAATCGAAAAAAAAAATCGTAAAAGTACGATATTCATGAGAAATATTTCTTCGATTGTACCCAAAAACGTGTCAGGTCTAAGTTCAGAGATTTCGAAGGTCCCCTCCAATTTTCATCGAGATCGCATATGCCGTTTGCCCGGAATCGTGCGAACAAACATACAGAAAAACGAAAAAAACAAAAAAACAAAAACAAACAAACAAACAAAAAAACATTGGAGCTAAATTTTTTGAGGGGTCAGTGAAATTGAAGTCTTCGCTTCGCTCATCCAATTATATACAGTTTCATAATATTACAAATTTACAAATTTTCCAAAGAACTTTAAAAATGTATTAGCCCATCTTTCTGTACAGTGCTCTCAGGTACCAAATTTTGTAAATTTGTAATACTTTAGGTAGCCCTACAGTTTTAGTCCGTAGACTGATAAAATTATTAATACCGTATTAGAGAGTAATGATATTATTGCTCAATTACTAGAGGCAAAAGGGATATAATTATTTTACTAACCATGTACCATACCACTTTGAAAAAAAAATATTGACAGGCAAACAGGGAAAAATAAAATATATATATGTATTATACCGGTACCTTTTTATTTTTAAATACGTCCATTTGTGATGAAGGTATATTAATGATCCACAATTTCAAATAAACAGGATGAAGACGAGACGTATTTTTTAAATCTTGGCTATAATGTTAGCTGTTTACGTCATCGTACTAATAATAATACTACTTGTTGTAGGTCAGCCAACGTGGTCCTGTCCCTGATCACACAGTGTGATTTAGGTTGGCCCCAGAGCAGCACGTGCGTCCACTGCAACATGTCCGTAACAGTGATCACCCCAGAGAGTAGTGACCCTGAGAAGTACGAGCTCACTGTGGAACATCTCCAGGAGATGTGGAGAGATCTGGCTCTCGCTGGACTGGAAGGAATGGGCCTTCACGTGAGCACCCCTAACTCTGTTACCCCTACTTCCAATGCGGTTTCCGTCTTGCGTAGAGTTTGAGAATCAGTACAATATATGTCATGGGTGCACATCAGTTAGCACTAAGGTTGGTTTGCCTTTTGGAAGGATACACCCTTAAGAAACCAATCGGCAAATTATTATTCCCACAGATGGGAACCAAACTCACATCCTCCTGAATGAACCTTATGAATCATGAACATCGAGTGAAATACAATTTTTTACTCAATTAAGCTAGTTCGGTAGGTCTACCTATATATTAAATATATTTTTACTACTCCCATACATATTTATGTATTTATTTAACTGGCAATTTTAATTGAAATTGTGAAAATTGTATGTGCGCATCTATTTTGTTCCGAAAGCATATGTAGGCCTATATCTTAAAATTCAAATTACTCCGATCGGTAAATAGATTGCGATTGATGGTCATAATTAGTTACAGTTACATAACTGATCAGGAAAAAAATCAAGAATCGAGTAAGGATAAGCCATTCTCTGGTGACGTTGACAGTAACGGTATCACGAGTAGTAATCAGTGAAACCATATAAAAATAGTTCACACAATGTTAGCAAGGATTAGAACAGAAGTGTGACTCGTTGGTCTTGTGTGTGGCTCGTTGGTGTTGTTAGCGTATCTGCTTCCAATGCAGAAGGTCCAGGGTTCGATTCCCGCCAATGTCAGAAGTTTTTTTAACTTCTGATTTGGACTTAAGTCCATCAGTTTGTGTCTAAGGAGTTTGTAAACAGTGACTTTGGAGCCGTCCTAGCAACGAAGCACATAATAAATTCAGAGTTATTCTGAATCGGCCTTGTTGATTCTGGCGTTGATCCGCGGGTGTTCGCACTGTCCATACCACCGATTGCTATATGACCTATTAAAAATATCGATCTTTGGTTGGTTATCGCTCACTCGT
This sequence comes from Sweltsa coloradensis, assembly GCA_024449915.1. Taxonomy (NCBI): domain Eukaryota; kingdom Metazoa; phylum Arthropoda; class Insecta; order Plecoptera; family Chloroperlidae; genus Sweltsa; species Sweltsa coloradensis. The sequence goes on from JAMZAV010001066.1 coordinate 188,582, forward strand.
CGATTGCGTTGGGGCCTACAGGGTAGGCTTAGTCGCTTTGATTTACTGTCCTCCACTGAAAATCAGTTATATAACTGAATGGGTAGGCTCTAAATACAATTTATTTATTTATTTATTTAGAAAGGGTGACTTTCTTTCAATGAATATTTATTTTTCTTCTCATGTACATTTTCTTTAAAAATGCACTTTGGAACATATTGACGCTCAATACTCATTTGTGCTATTTCCATGTCCAGGTGTATGTGGTACCCGACCCTGGCTCTGAGATGTACCTCTGGCTGGGAGTGTCACTTGGCGTCCTCCTACTGTTTCTCGTTTTCCTGATCTTTGTTTATCGCCTGGATATCTTCAGAGAATACTCAAGGTAGATGTCATACATACCTATATCATTAATATATTGGCAACTACAGCTATCAACATAAGGATGAAGGATATCTGTTACCGCATGAATGAGGACCACAACTTTTAAAAATTGGAAAGCTTTTATTTCATTTCATTTAATTGCAGTTCTAGATAACGTTACATAGTTAATATCACATTTGATATTAACAGCCACACTATATGATAACTGTATGTATCGTGGAAGATACTATCTAGGACTAGGTGATGGTGATGCTAGTATTGGCTACATAGTAAAACTTATAGACTCAAAATTGTATTTCTCAGGTTTTTTTTTTCAACATCAAAATCACAAATTAGTTTGATGGATTGGAATGGAGTAAATACATCAAATCAATCAAACTTATTATGGTTTTTAAATTTTACATTTTCTGATAAACATGTTCTAACAACACGAGTGAGGTAAACTGGAATTGATAAAAAAAAAATTGCAACACTTGTTGGTCCACTTTACCCACACTTGATTTGTATTACAAATAATTTAAAACTGTTATACAATACTGTATCATAATTTTGTGTTACTATTTTGTGGCAAATAGGAAGTCCCTAGTTCTTAAATATTTGGATGAGCGTAGCGAGCGAAGCGAAGATTCCATTTCACTACACTGGAGAAAAAATCCGGAATGTTTTTTTTTTTTTCTTTTTTTTTTCTGTATTTTTGTGTGTCTGTTAACACGATTCCGGCTAAACCGATACTCCGATTGTGATGAAATTTTATGGAGGCCTTCGAAATCTCTGAACTTAGAACTGCCACGTTTTTTAGCGCAATCGGAAAAATTTTCTCATAAAAAACGCAATTTTACGATTTTTTTCGAATTTTAAAAAATTTCTTCGACTTATAACTCCTACATGCTTTATCCGATTGTAATGATTTTTTCACAGAACCTTAATTTTATGAATTAAGATATTCGTGTAAAATTTAAGCGTAATCGAAAAAATATTCCTCATGAAAATCGAAATTTTACGAGTTTTTTTCTTTTTTAAAACAATTCTTTGACTTATAACACCTACATGCTTTATCCTATTGTAATGATTTTTTCATAGAACCCTTATTGTATGAATTAATATATCTGTGTTAAATTTGAGCGCAATCGAGAAATTATTTCTTATAAAAATCGCAATTTTACGATTTTTTTATTTTTTTAACAATTACAATTATCTTAAAAAAATTAATAAATTAAAGTTAATTTTTTATTTAATTTAATTTAATTTTTAAAATATTCAACTTAGTAATGATTTTTCCACAGAAAAACAGAAAATCCGCATAACACATGGCAGCTCAATGCACCAATTACGCTCATCCAACAACGCGGCGGGACTTAAGCGTTTTCCTAGTTTATAAAAATGTAACTATAAAAAGATCTATGTAGATATCCACTTTATTGAATTTAAAATATATATGTATGGAGAAAAAATATTTTCTTGACAATTTTTATGAAGAAAGTGTATATTGGAATAAATATTCTTACAGATTGGAAATAAAATACATACTGTATTGAATGAAGGTAAATTAAAGTTAGCAAGATAAATGAAAATTAATAATAAATAACACATTTCATGGAAGGTAGGCTCAAGTTTTTAACATAATACCTATAACCCTGTCTCCAACATCGAAGGGCTAATTGGGTACCCTGGTAGGCTTGATAAGTAAGACAAAAGAATAAGTACATAATTTTAAAAAAAAATACTAAACTTGTAATAAATTGCGTTTTCAGAATGAGAGAGAGAAGTTCGTCTGCCTTCTCTCGCAAGAGTAGCGTCACGAGCAACGACTCATGGTTCCCCACAACCCATCAACAGATCCCTCCGTTCCTTCACTCGGACACAGGGTACATGGACTTTGAACCAGAGTTCGGCGGACCGTCCCAAGCGGCCAAGGAACACCCACCACCAAACTATGGCCCACCACCTAGCTACGGCCCACCACAGGGATGTAAGTCCAAGATTTGATTGTGTGTTCTGATATTTGTATGTAAAGCCTCCCAAACAAGGGTAACAGCCATCTTATAAAGTAAAATTAGGTACTTATATATTTATTTTTAACGTCTAGCCTATTCAGTAGGAACAACTGATTTACTAAGGACAATAAATTAAACTTTAAAATAATATAGACAAAAATAATGATTTTTAAATAAGTGAACTGAAGCCTTCTCGGTTATTTACAATTGAATTAAATTTAAAAAAAATAACTAATATAATATAGAAAAAAGACCATTTTATACTTACATTTACAAAATATTGTGATAAAGGTTTTATTGTTAATTTTTTTTACAAAAATAAATGCAAAATGAGAAGGAGTGATTTTGTAACAAGGTGGAGCGAGTCAAGAGGTGATTCGAACCTATCCACTCAATTCTGATATATAGACTAGGTATCTCCCATGTCTGTCTTCAGAACGATTAATGGATTCACCAAGTGCCCTTTCACACGTGCTGTGGTGGCAGAGTGTGAAGAGCTCTAAACTCGGAAGCACTTCTGAAGCGCCACCAAACAAAGCACAAGTGTGAAGGGGCATTAATTGCGGAACCTTACATGGTGACCTGTGACTATTGTTTGTTTTTTTCAGATGGGGGTGCAATTCGGTTCTTTGGCAATACAAAAGTAAATAACTTTGATAACCTAGCATTTGAAGAAGAGGAAGAAGAACATAATGTACACAACTTGGAGATAGACAACAGAATGTCTGTAGATTGTTGATTAATTTAATACACTAATATAACTTTCACTTTAGAATATGCATAGTTAAGTTTGGAGACGAAGGAAGTTTGGGAGTACGGTAATATTAGTTTGTATATCAGATATATTGACAGACCTTAAGAAGAATCTATAGACAAATGTCATCATTCATCATTATCCATCGACGTTTCCTGCTTCTGGCAGGGTCAGCTTTGGTTTAGCAACCAAATTTTTCCACTTCTTTCTATCCTCCCACAATCATATCTCTTCCACATCTTCCCAGCTCTCTCCTCTTGCCTCCAAGTCTCCTGCTATGAGGTCCTTCCATCTCTTTCTTGGTCTACAATAGACAAATGTAAAAAATAAAAATCTCAAAATTCAGCTTTTTTATTTTTATGGTTTATGGGTTATAGTGGGCTTTATCACAATCAGACCAGGTCACAATTTAGAAAGATTTTCCAAAGAAGACTTTTTTTCAGTTCAGTTATTTATTTACAGTAGGTCAATACATAGTACAGGCAGGCTTAATTTCAAAGAATATGAATAATTACAAGTAATAAAAATATAACATAATACATAATATCATAACATGTATGTTACAAGTTGGCTAGCACATGATCAACTCTACCAAGTGAGTAGCCTCAATCTACAACCAAAGATACTTTATTGTTGTGCCTCACAAATCCAGCATGTCTAAGGTTTAGTGCATGTAGATACCAAGGAATTATATTTTCTAGTTTCTACTAGGGATGCATAATGATAAAATAATAATTTTGTATCGATGATCACTTTTCAGAATTAGAAGAGTTCATTATCGATCAGTAATATCCGATAATGGCAGTAAAAATGATGCCAAATTTTGCAACAAACTAGCCTGATCAAGATTGGATGTCTAAAAAAAGTCTTGAACCAAATTTTTTTGACCAGGAATAGTTTGACATCTTTGAGCCGTTGTGATTGTGAAATGTCAAATTATTGATTAATTTAATTATCATGCATACATACCAATATAATAGTGGTGGTATGGCGGTCTGCGTAATTGCTAGAAATTTATGATATGATGCATTTTGGATAAGCTTTCCAAAAAACATGCAATTTAATAATATTTTTATTATCGATTATTGAAACAAGAGATATTAAATATCGATAATCAAACAATAATATTGATAACCGTGTGCATCCTTAGTTTCGAGAAATAACATTCATGAAGACAATTACCTATACTTAGCAGCCAATGAAGCTTGTCACCTGTGGTTATTAAAGGAACAAAAATAATTGATGCAGGCTATTATGTTCATAGGGCAAGGATGATGAAATAAGGAATGACGGAACCATAATGACTAATGTAATACATTATGCTTAAAACTTAAAAGTCCAACTACTACCTACTTTTATATAATTAAATTTGTTACACATTCATCACTTAATTTTATTGGCATTAGTAGTTATATCATATTATATTTAATATAATACATGTACATACTTTTACAAAAATTTACTGTTTTTACAAAGTAAATTCTTACTAATTTAATACATATTGAAAAAGACATATTTCAAACTTTGTAAAATTATTTAAAAAAGTACAGCTAAATAAATAATGTAGGTGTACCATGTAGGGTATGTATAATGTGTGACATTATATCAACATTGAGGAAAAAGTGTCAATCTATGCCAATTTCTACCTACCAAATAAACCAATACCGGCACCATAAGTAAAATAATTATGTAGGGCTATTATATATGCCTAGTATTGAAAAATTAAATTAACTAGGCATCAGCATATATACACTTAATAACTAGCTAACATGCACATAAATAAATATGGTGAATGTAGCCTTAATGCAATGTTTATTGAAAATTCAAATGCGTGTTATTTTTTTAAAATCATTCAAATGTACACCTAGTAGTTACTGAATCACAAGATTTCATTTTAATTATTAACTGGAGGACATAAAACATGTATTATTTATGTGCCTTGATGCTAGGACGGCTCTAAAGTCGTAGTCTACACATAGGTACACTAAATGCACAAAAATGGATATAAATCAGTTGTATAGGTTAAAAAATAACACAGATCAGAGTTTAACCAAATACCGTAATATTACACTACGTTTAATACAGGAAAGATGGCTGTGTTTCCATTGTTGTGGGAGGAGACAATTTGGATCAGCGCCCCTGGCGGCATTGGTGTTACATTGGGCGCGAAATTCAAATACTGGAGTTAGTGCATAGATTATTTTACCGGGTCGGGTTTGAGTGTAATTTTCCAATTGGACAATTACGTTACACGACAAAACAAGGGCAAGATGCCCCTGGGCAGGCTAATACATAATATTACTATCGAAAACACTTAAACTCAGACTATTTTAGTTGCCACTTCTTGCACCTGAGAGGAGTAATCACAACACTAAGGTTATTAGTGGCCCACGTTTTTTTTTTTTAATCGATTGGGGCGGAACGGGGAAACGGGTGGGGTGACACGGTGAGGTAGGCCTGTGCTATCAGGAAACGACAGGGGTAAGTGTTGGCGAGGGTAAGGGCGGTGGTTGTGACGAAATCAGGCCGCTTTGTGTGCTGGCACGGGAGGGTTGTTGGGGTTGCCCCACGTCGTGACGTTGTCCCCTGCGTCATCGTCCGTCTTGTCAATTGGTCGTCGTCGTCGTCGGAAGGTTAGTCCAAAGGGAGGGGAAAATTTCCGAGGGCTAGACGATCCTTCTTCTTTGCCTTGTACATGAGCATAAAGAGGTAAGCTCTGCCTATTCGACTCCCGTTCAGGCATGCTGAAACCATCTGGACACTCATCATAGGGTAGGCAACATTACTTATTGTGTTATCTGTTATATACTTATACACCTTAGAAAACATGATTGATTAGCTTATTTGTCATGTAACCAATACAGAAACATATTAATACAACAAGTACTAGTAAACAAATATGTAGGTAGTCATCCTATAAGGTACCTTTATGCATTCATGTGCATAGATATAATAGTAATGCACATTTTAAAATATTTATGCTTTTTAGACAAAGCAGTAAGCTTGTAAATACACATATTAACCTCTTTAATGTCATTTTAAGGTTTGGCGTCCAGTACTAATATAAATGGCCAGGACTGTTGTAGTTTTGTTCAAGCCACACTTTTCCTGTATTACGTAGTTTAATATGTTTTGGTCAGTAGACATGATACAAGAATATGGCCTAAGGATCACAGGCCCACCAAGTACTAATACGTACTAGTGAAATACGAGTACCTAATGAGCAATGGTCGCAAGCTACATAATAGCATAACAGCTACACTTATTTAGTAAGACTTCAGTACCGGTACTGATTAGGGGCAAATGCAAAAAGGATCCAATTTTGAAGGATTTGAAATTGGAATTAGAATTTTTTAATCGGATGTATGCAGATTGTGTAACGGCCGAGTACAGGGCAGACTAAGACCGCACAACACCTGCTTTTGTGTGCTACATTAAAGGAAGTGATGGACGAAAAGCCAGAGGGAATTAACAAAAATGTAAGGGAGGCATGTCTAATGGGCGGCTAGACGCAAGATGACATAATAATGTAAATGCGATGCGGTAGAAAATTAATGTTGGAGAAATTCAAGAAAATGGCAAAAACTGCACGAAAAAGCTGGTCTACAACAATGCCAGAATATAAAAGGGGAAAATTAATCAGTTTCCTGTTATTGGCAACTTGGGGTACCGTAGGACAAAATTTTTTATTATTTTTTTTTTAAAAAAACACTAAAAACTTACTGCTATGGGGGGCTAGGCTAAGACGAAAAGTAAAACCCCAATAGATTTAAAAATCACAGGAAGACGAAAATTTATTTTGCTTATTACAAATGAAAAACCTAAAGAGAAAGAATAGCTTACTTCTAAAAAATAAAAAAAAGGAAACGCACATCTAATGTTCTGGGTCCCCGGGGGGGCGCCGCAGCCAAGCCGCGGTGCCTACACACTCAAGAAAACCTTATAAAACCAAACCCGGTTTGGGGTTTGATTTCGAGGTTTTACCCGCCGCATGAAAATTGTTTGTGAACTTGAAAACTATCACAAACGGGGGGTTTTTGGTAACCCGACAAAAAACATGCCAAATTTTTTTGGGGTACGATTATTCCTTCTTGGTGAAAAAAAGGCTTGAAACATGCTCAAAATCACTTTAAGGATGTTAGCTACTGCTACTGCTACTACTGCTACTGCTAACATCTAATACGTCGGCCCGCGATTCTGACCAGACGGGTGGGACTACATGTTCATATTTTTACATGGACATTAAGGTTATAGAAATATAGTCTCTTTTGAAAAAAAAAGTTGAAAAAGTTTGGTTGGAAGGCTTTCCAAATAAAGGTTTTAAAATAAGCCTTAAACACTTGGCATACAATCAACAAGTAACCATAGTTACTTGACACTTGTTGACGGTATAAGCAGAGTTAGGCGGGAAAGTGCGATACGTAAAACAAATAGCGGACATTTAAAAATTTTCTTCTTTGTGTGGAACGAGAAAAGGTGTCATTATACTCTCATAAAACAAATCAGAAACCGTCCCTGGCCTAGGCCCAGATGTGGAAAATTATTTATAATGCAAAAGTGTAGGTCTAAGTTCCATTTGGCTATAGGACTAGTAAAATTCATACTTACATTACATGTTTGACAAGCCTAGCCAACCCTATGCCAGCACAACATTGTTTTGATATGAACTTGCTCAACTGTTTGTTTACATAATTGCAACAATCAAATCATTTCATACAAATTGTCTTTCGATTGGCCCGCGTTTATGAAGGCACTGCCATCTAGAATAAATATAGAACTTTTTCGAGCTCTTTGCTATACGCAAATCTTTTTAAAGTGTTTGGATTTCGTGATACTCTTTCAACCATATACATCCTATATAATTGGCTAGACCAGCAGTCGGTGGTCCACTTCCGGTACAAATAGAAGCCATCTTAAAATGACAGTTTACATGTTAATCAAATGGGAGCGATTTGTGGCCAAATAGTTCTCAAGATTGCCGCCAGGTTGACAGGTAAGCATACTAGCCTTTAACACCAAATGATTACTAAATTCCCTTATGCAATCACTTCGTATTGTTTTCTTTTGTTTAAAAACCATGCTGCACAAGCAAAAACCATATCAAACAATCCAGTAAAATACTTTATTGCATTAAAAAAGCATAAATTAAAAAACCCCAAATCGCCATCTTGAAATGGGCCGGTTGATTCTTCAATTTGCTACGCTCGCGCCCTGTGCGGAGGTATAGGAGACTGCTAATCTAGCCTACTATAGGGGTTTAATATCAATGCTTTAAAACTCACAACCCTGAACGTTTTCCACGATACCGTTCAAGAATACCAATTCCTTCGAAAACGAAAACGACTTCGTTTTCAAATTGCGTTTTCCCAACTCATCTCCCACGAACTCAAAAATTGGGGTCCAGTCCTTAACCGTCGTTATACCATGGTTATAACCACCTATACCCAGGATGTACATGAATCCGGGTCTAGATATTTTACATCCTATTTGTTACTGCTAATACCATAGAATTTAAATCAACTTTGATAAAAATATTATATTTTAGCAAATAATTTTGTAATGGAACTTGAAAAAGTAATGAGATCACACACATAACAAAAACTTGTAGAAATACACCCAAAACCTTACCCCACTCAAAGGAATAGATCTAAAAAAAGGGCCAAGCTCACTACCCTTCCACATAACGTACAGTGTCCCATAACAGCATTCCTCGAAAAGCTTGGCAAAATAGAATTTGCATGTTATTACGTTTAAATTAATTAGAAAAAAGAATTTGGGATAAACTATTACGTTAAATTAAAAATTGCAAATTCTATTTTGCCAAGCTTTTCGAGGATGCTGTTATGGGACACTGTACGTTTATGTGGAAGGGTAGATGAGCTTGGCCCTTTTTTTAGTTTCCCTTTTCCTTTTGAAGTGTGTAAGGTTTTGGCTGTATTTCTACAATTTTTGTTATGTGTTATCTTATATAATCATTAATTAGGTAGAAACCCATGAATGATTACACAAAATAAAATACAAAAGGTATAAGCTACCAATTAAGTGCCTTTTATTACTAAACACCCTTGAACCTGAATATTTTTTTAATGGAAATATCTTCTTAATTGTGATAACAAATTTAACAAAATAAACACAAATATGTAAAATTACACAAATAACTTTATTTAACAATAGATGAACCATATTTTAAAATCAGAATTTTCACTTAATCTTGTACTGTAGGCCTACTGTATGTGAAGCATGAATTTGTATGAAGTACATAGTACATAGCCCTCAATGATTGAACTTGTTCTATAGCAATTCTCTTCTCCCAGAAACACCAGTTAAATATAAAAAGTGAATTGAAAGAAAATAAACATTAAGCCTTCCCTGCACCCAAATCTTCTCCTGTTTGGGAAACCCGGTTACCCGGGGGAGGACGGTATAGTAAAACAAGTGAAGTACGAATGAGTCAAGTTAATATTATACTCAAATTCAAGGATGAAATCAGGGAGGCCTACCTGGGGAGTTTGTGTCCTTTTATAGTCGAATTTTCAGGAGTCAGCTTGCACAGTAGCTACCAGTAAAAGCAGGATAATCTTTAGAACTGATACAGTTACTTGTAGTGGAGGCCCTAGATAACTTGTTTATTACATAATATTTTACAACCTATTGAAGAACTTTTAAATTTAGATCACACAAAATACTTTCTTTTTGCCTAGTAGATACTGTAACGAAATGGTCTTAGCTTTATTGCGGTTTGAGAGTCTAGAAGACTCCGGACACCACTCCATAATTTACTACTCCATGTCATCCCCATTGCAACCAAAGTGCATTGCTCCTATAATGAAAAATATGCAGCATGGTAATAAATAAATAAATAAATTCTATTTAGAGTCTACCCACTCAGTTATATAACTGATTAATTAAATAATTAATTAATTAATACTTGTGCTGGTAGTGGTAATGGTAGTGGTAGTCATAGTAGTCGTAGTCGTAGTAGTAACTACAAGTACATACGTACCAATGGTCCAATTAATTGGCGATGTTTCACAAGTTTACCTTATTGCAACACAACAGGCTGTTTCTTGACTACATTACAGCTGTAGGAACTTTAATAGGAATTTCACTACGACACTGGACTTCAGCTGTACACTTGTATGACATTTGACCACTCAGACACAGGCCATACTCCGTTTTCCTTCACATTATAAGGACTTGTTTTCCAATCCCATGTGGAAACTGGTGTAAACCAACTGGGCCCATAATTGGCTTCTATGTATGTTTCAGTCTCACAAGGTACTCGTACTTTCAGTTCTAGGAACTGAGTCCAGCACAATGTGAATCGTGGGAACATATATCTGAAATCACACAAACTCTGTAGAGGTGTTCGTTAATGGTTTAATTTTCCTAAATTTGTACTAAGCTAATGTACTATTTATTTTTTATGAAAAAGTGGTGTTATCTGTTAAGTGTCACGCACTCACGGTGCATAAAGATCGTCACAATGTTTTTAGAAAATTTCCATTTTGTGATGTTATTTGGGGTTTATCGCATTTGCGGGGGGGGGGGGGGGAAACAAACAATAACAAATGCCTCTACTTATAACTACCAACACTGCTCTACTACAACAATGAAACAAATTAAATTGAACCAAGTGGCGAAGTGATTGTACCCAAAAACGTGGGAGGTCTAAGTTCAGAGATTTTGAAGGTCCCCTTAAATCTTTATCATGACAGAAAAACAAACAAACAAAAAAAATTGGAGCTAATTTTTTTGAAAAAACAATGAAACAAAAAAAATTGGAGCTAATTTTTTTGAGGGGTCAGTGAAATTGAAGTCTTTGCTTCGCTCATCCAAATATTATATAGGCCTAATTGGATGAGCGAAGCGAAGACTTCAATTTCACCGACCCCCCAAAAAATTTAGCTCGATGTGTTTTTTTTTTTGTTTTTTTTGTTTGTTTTTCCGTCTGTTTGTTCGCTCTCTACCGGGCAAACGGCATATGCGATCTTGATGAAAATTTGACAGGACCTTCGAAATCTCTGAACTTAGACTTGCTACGTTTTTGGGTACAATCGAAGAAAATTTCTCATGAATATCGTACTTTTACGATTTTTTTCGATTTTTAGCGCGATATTTTCGTGACATTTGGGCCGATTCTGACCAAACGGGTGGGGCTACAACGTTCATATTTCACATACACATTAAGGTTATGGTGATGTATTGACGTTTGACAGAAAAAGTTGAAAAAGTAAGCCAGAATATATAGAAATAAAGGTTTTAATTTGAGTTTTTTGAGGTGTTAAATATTAAAACCTTTATTTCTATAGATTCTGGCCAACTTTTTCAACTTTTTCTTTCAAAAGTCAATACATCACCCTTACCTTAATGTCCATGTGAAATATGAACGTTGTAGCCCCACCCGTTTGGTCAGAATCCGCCCAAATAGCACGAAAATATAGATTTTAGATCTTTCTCACAGCCTTGTATGAAAACTTCACAGGAGATTTTATATCTTACTCACAGCCTTGTTACAAATAATCAAAGATCCAACAGACCTAATGATTGCTTTGTATGGGCCGTGTTAATATGTTTTTATTATTATTTTAAATTAAAATTAACATTTTATAATTAAAAAGCTCATCCATCAACGCGACTAAAAAAAGCGTTTGCGAAGCTTCCTAGTATATATGTATATATTTATATGAATGGAATGGTCGTGACCATGGAAACTACACCCAAGGGTAGTAGTAGTAGTAGGGTAGTTTGTGTGACAATTTTTTAATGCATATCACATGTGGTGTTTTAGTTTGTTGTTAAATTCAACAAAAACATTCACTCGAAAAAGATTTAAATTCTTAATATTGATTTGGGTATTGTTTGGATTCAGGTAACCCGAGTACCCAGCTGGGTACCTAATGCCATCCCCATCTTATTGTGTTGTCTGATATGCTATGCAATCTCTCACCGAGTAGAGCTTGAATTTAAATTTCTCATGGCAACATATTATTAATTATTATCATTACAAGTACAAACTGAATGAATAATTTGGTTGACAGTGGCCAGTGAGATTTCTTAACCCTATCAAATGCATCACAACTTTAGATTTTCATTATAAAACAGACCCTAGATACGGTTTTTAGGCTTTAAGTTAGTAAGTATAGTAGGCCCTAACTGCAGGGGTCAGTAACCTTGTTGGTCTTAGGAGCCAATTCTATACAAAATTTGAAATTGAATCCTTTGAAGCCATAGTAGGATAATTGGAAAAAGTTATAGCAAAGAACGTAAAGCTTTATTTTTATAAGATACAAATATAATGTACCTACGACATAATATGTTTTGAATATATACTCATTTATAATAGGGAATGGCTGGTTCAATCAATGTGATTTTTGTGTTTCAAAGTTTGAAACTTTGACTCAACTATTTGAAAATGTGGTCAGGTCTGTAATGTAAAAAAATGTAACTTTAGAACTGATAAAAGGCTAATGTCATTTAAATGATTTAGGTATTTATTCTTAATATAATTCATGCAAGAAAATTTTTGTTTGCACAAATAGGTAGAACCAAATTCATTGAAATTTCAAAAAAGACGGAGCCGCGCTAGACCGAATCAAAAGCCGCAGGTTCCCAACCCCTGCCCTGATAACAGGCCTTCATGAATATCTTTAGTTGGTAGAACCAATATAGGCTAGATGTGTTATTAAACAACTTACTTAAACTTTTTGCCTGTTTTTGCTTGGGTACCTCCATTCCAAACCATAGGCCCTTCTTCATAGAAGAAAAACATATCCAACTTAATGTCGCCACTTATAAAAGACAATTCCAAACTGTCATTAACACGCCCAAACCAGTGCTTTAGAGTAAATCCGTGTGCAATGAACTCTGGTAGCAACTGGTCAGTGTAGTCCGTTATAAAAATACCAAGATCAACGTCTCGACTGTAGGGAATTATATCACATTGTCGAAAATAACCTGAAAAATAAATTTGATTTAAACCAAGTCAGTTTATTACAGTACCTCCAATAGACGTCAAAGATATTAATTTTTTGGAAATCTACCACAAAACATCTAGGTACTGGTAACACTTTTAAACTTTAAAGTAAGAGCAATCACATAAACTAAAAGTGTAATAAATCAGTGTTCATTTGTTTATTATTTCTAGGACAAAGCCTATTTTATTCTTAATTTCATTTCACAGTTTTAATAGTAAACATTTTCATAAATTCATTAAATTATGATGTTATTGTAGGCCTACATTGTCGTTACACTATTTCAAAATTTGTAAATCCCTAGACCTGGGGCATATAGGCCTACTGATACATGATTTAAAAATAATCCACTAAAGATGTCTGAAAAGTTAGCAGAATGAAAGAGGGGCCAAATAAAAGAGCAGAATTTGTTTATGAACATTTTGTACATGGGACATGATCTCAGAACAATAACAATAATAATAATAATGAATATAAGGTTTTTAAGCATAAGCCCGCTTTAAGGACATAAGTTATTGATTCATAGCAGTTGTCGAAAAAGTTCCCCCAGTCCCCAGTCGGGGCAAACTTTTTCGACAACTGCTATGAATCAATAATAATAATAATAATAATAATAATAATAATAATAATAATAATAATAATAATAATAATAATTTTTTTTTTTTTTTTTTTTTTTTTTCAACTCAATTTATTGTCACAAAACAGAATATCATTGATACATCTCAAAGAAACCCACAAAGCCCACTATGCGGGCTCATCTGTGGAATAAACAAAATCACATAATCTAAACAAAAACAACCATAGAGGAAGGAAACATGAAAAAAAAACATAACAAATCATAAACATTAAGTAAACAAATTGAAGTAGATTAACTAGTAACTAACAATTAAATAAAAACACAACACAACGTCAAGGCTTTTTAAGTTATTTAAACACAACATAAATAAAGCTAAATGATGGAGTACGAAACAAGGCAAAAGCAGAACAGATTTAGACAAGAGCACTCAATTTTGACAACAAATGTATTTTTATTTCTTGCTTGACCTCGGAAATTTTTGTAAAATGTAATAACTGATCAGGCAAGTCATTGAAAGACTCGGGGACTAAACACTCAAGGCGCCTCTGACCGTATTTATTATTACTTCTAGGAACTTCAAATTTTTGTTTAACCTGACTACGTGTCCATTTGTTTCTCTGCACAAGAATTCTATAATCATTTTAAAGTAATATTTTATTAAAAGTTGGTAAGTAAAAAAGCAGTCAACAGGAAGAAGATTGCAAAAGAGGTATGTCTCCCGAGTCGACAGAGTTTGACAATTACGTGGTCTTATTTGGCGTAATAGCTTATTTTGTAGTACTCGAATTTTATTTAAGTGGCAGTCAGTGGAATACCCCCACGCAAGTAGACCATAAGATATAATAGATTCTGCAAGAGCGATATAAACATTTCGCAACACTGAAAACGGTAAAACGTATTTAAGAAAAAAACACTGTCGGAGGCAGGCTCGTAGGCGCTTACAGATCGAGTCAATATGAGGTACCCCAGCTGAAATGTTTATCAATCACTAATCCCAAATAAATATGCGAGTCAACATTCTCGAGAAAATCACTGCATGCACACGTAAGTGGATCTACTTGATTATGCAAACATTCATTGGAATGAGTGATAACCCTGACCTCACGGAGACAATCTCTGTTTTGAGGTGCACACACAATGAATTATTTTTGTTTTATTTGCATTAATAATTAAGTCTCTATCATGAATCTCCTTAAGAAGGTTTATAAAATCTATCTGTAAATGCAACTGTGCAATTTCAAAGTTTTTATGAACTGAAACAATCAAAATGTCATCGGCATAAATAAATACATAGCAATATTTAAAACATTTAACCAAATCATTTACGTAGACCAGAAATAGAATTGGACCCAAAATAGAACCCTGAGAACTCCTGAAATAACATCACGTTCGTGGCTTAAAAAATCACCAACCTTAACTCTTATTCTCCTATTTGTTAAGTAATTTTTAAACCAATTTAAAATTGGGCCACGAATACCAATTCGCTCAAGACATATTAAAAGTTTAGCGTGATTTAATGTATCAATGCCTTGCTTAAGTCCACAAACATGGCCGCAATGTGCATATTGTCATTTAATTTGTTATTAACCAGGTTCGCAAATTTCACAAGAAGATCGGTTGTGCTCTTACCTTTTTGAAATCCAAACTGATTATTAGTAATAATTTTAAATTTATCTAAATAGTTTGCATAGAGCGTCAGCTACTACACGTTCCATTATTTTTTCAATAACAGATAATATGGCAATTGGCCTGTAATTACTAAAGTCCATATGGCTGCCTTTTTTATAAACCGGTCTTACAATAGAAACTTTCAATAAATCAGGTTATTTCTCCCTTTTCTAAAGACAGGTTTATTATTTTGGCAATTACGGGACTAATATCCTCAGCCGTGTATTGCAAGTCGGTCACTCTAATCCCATCAATTCCAGGTTGTTTGGTTACATTTAATTTACGGATAATTTTTAGCACAGTTGCTACACTTACTTTCCCTAGGTACATAGATTGACTCTGAGGTGAAGGAGGCACAAGCTTAGAAGTTACAATAGAGCAATTATGTTGAATCATATTAATCTCATCAACAAAGGTATCAACAAATCTATTAGCAACTTCTTCCTCACTGTATTTATTACGTAAATATTTGTTAATCACCATGTCAACTGAGTTACGCTTTTGATTTCCCTATTACTTCATTAATTATCTGCCAAGTTTGTTTAGCATCACCTTTATGTACTTCAAATTTATTTTTATAATAATCACGTTTCACTTTATAAATTTCCTTCACTACCTCATTGCGGTAATGTTTATATTCAGTTTCATAAGTCTGCCTCAAGGGTTAGTTACTCTAGCATTCCTCCACTTACGGAACAACCTGTCTCTATGTCGAACCATATCAACAAGGTTATCAGTCATCCACTCCTTGTTTACTCGTTTCCTCTTGCGACCGGTTGCAACAAAATACGAGTTCTCATGTATGTTATGTATAGTAGCCCGTACAGAGTCGTAGAGCTTATTGCAATCATTAATTTCCATTAAATCTGCCCAATTTACGCGTTTCAAAGCAGTAAACACTTTCCTCTCATCTAATGAAACATGAGGTTTGTTTACTAAATTACTGAGATTGGTGTTTTTGAAGACCAAAGATGAATAATAATAATAATAATAATATAATAATAATATAATAATAATAATAATAATAATAATAATAATAATAATAATAATAATATAACAATAATAATAATTATTGATTCATAGCAGTTGTCGAAAAAGTTTGCCCCGACTGGGGTTCGAACCCAGAACCTCCGGCTTAACGTGCCATAGCTCTACCAATTGAGCTACCGGGACCACAGAACAAACCTTTACTAAACTGCTATTTGTTGTGATAGTTGAAGATGAATAATAATAAATAATACATAATAATAATAATAATAATAATAATAATATAATAATAATAATAATAATAATAATATAATAATTGGATGAGCGTAGCGAGCGAAACGAAGATTCCATTCTACTACACTGGAGAAAAAATTCCGGAATGTTTTTTTGTTTTTTTTTCTTTCTTTTTTTTTGTATTTTTGTCTGTTTGTCCGCACAATTCCCGCTAAACCGATACTCCGATTGCGATGAAATTTATGGAGGCCTAAGAAATCTCTGAACTTAGAACTGCCACGTTTTTGAGCGCAATCGGAAAATTATTTCTCATGAAAATCGCAATTTTACGATTTTTTTTTCGATTTTTAACAAAATTCTTCGATTTATAACACCTACATGCTTTGTCCGATTGTAATAATTTTTTCACGCAACCTTAATTTTATGAATTTATATATTTGTGTGCATTTTGAGCGTTTTTGAAAGATAAATTTCTTTAAAAAATCGCAATTTTACGACTCTTCGATTTTTTAAATTTCTTTGGCTTATAGCACCTACATGCTTTATCCGATCATAATGATTTTTATATATATATATATATTCGTGTGAAA
Source organism: Sweltsa coloradensis (assembly GCA_024449915.1). Lineage (NCBI taxonomy): Eukaryota > Metazoa > Arthropoda > Insecta > Plecoptera > Chloroperlidae > Sweltsa > Sweltsa coloradensis. Next base: position 205,723 of record JAMZAV010001066.1, read on the forward strand.
TTTGAGCGCAATCAAAAAATTATTTCTTATGAAAATCAAAATTTTACGATTTTTTTCTTTTTTAAATAATAATAATAATAAATAAATAAAGTTTTGAAGCATAGGCCCGCTTTAAGGACATAGTTATTGATTCATAGCAATTGTCTATGCATATGCATATTTTATGTCATGGAAGTCAACAGTCACAACAGATAGCAGTTTAGTAAAGGTTTATTCTGTAGTCCCGGTGGCTCAATTGGTAGAGCTATGGCACGTTAAGCCGGAGGTTCTGGGTTCGAACCCCAGTCGGGGGAAACTTTTACAACAATTGCTATGAATCAATAAATAATAATAATAATAATAATAATAATAATAATAATAATAATAATAATAATAATAATAATAATAATTGGATGGGCGAAGTAAAGATTCCATTTCATTACACTTGAGAAAAAAGTCTGGAATGTTATTTTTTTCTTTTATTGTATTTTTGTGTGTCTGTTAACTCGATTCCGGCTATACCGATACTCCAATTGCGATGAAATTTTCTCGAGGCCTTTGAAATCTCTGAACTTAGAAATGCCACGTTTTTTAGCACTAGGAAAACGCTTAAGTCCCGCCGCGTTGTTGGATGAGCGTAATTGGTGCATTGAGCTGCCATGTGTTATGCGAATTTTCTGTTGTTCTGTGGCAAAATCATTACTTAGTTGAAATTTTTTTTTAAATTAAATTAAAATAAAAATTAACTTTATTTTTTTTATTTTTTTTTAATTAATCGTAATTGTTAAAAAAATCGTAAAATTGCGATTTTCATAAGAAATAATTTCTCGGTTGCGCTCAAATTTTACACTAATATATTAATTCATAAAATAAAGGTTCTGCGAAAAAATGATTACGATCGGATAAAGCATGTAGGTGTTATAAGTCAAAGAGTTGTTTAAAAAAAGAAAAAAACTGTAAAATTTCGATTTTTATGATAAATATTTTTTCAATTGCGCTCAAATTTCACAAAAATATCTAAATTCATAAAATAAAGGTTCTGTGCAAAAATCATTAAAATCGGATAAAGCATGTAGGTGTTATAAGTCGAATAAAGTTTGTAAAAATTGAAAAAAATCGTAAAATTGCGATTTTCATGAGAAAATTTTTTCCGATTGCGCTCAAAAACGTGGCAGTTCTAAGTTCAGAGATTTCGAAGGCCTCCATAAAATTTCATCGCAATCGGATTATCGGTTTAGCCGGAATCGTGTGGACAAACAGACAAAAATACAAAAAAAAAAAAAAAAACATTCCGGATTTTTTTCTCCAGTGTAGTGAAATGGAATCTTCGCTTCGCTCATCCAAAATCCAAAAATTATTTCTCATAAAAATCGCAATTTTCCGATTTTTTCCGATTTTTAAAAACTCTTTTCGACTTCTAACACCTACATTCTTTTCGATTGTAATGATTTTTTCACAGAACCTTAATTTTATGAATTAATATATTTGTGTGAAATTTGAGCGCAATCAAAAATAATTTCTCATGAAAATCGCAATTTTACGCTTTTTTTAACATTTCTTCAACCGAAATGCTTCATCCGATTGCAATGATTTTTTTACAGAACCTTAATTTTATGAATTAATATATTGGTGTAAAATTTGAGCGCAATCGAAAAATAATTTCTCATGAAAATCGCAATTTTACGCTTTTCTCGTTTAAAAAAATTACTCTCATCCTGAAAAAGCGTTTGCGAAGCTTCCTTGTAATAATAATAATAATTATTATTATTATTATTATAATATTTAGACGAGGAAGTACAGCAACTGAGTCTTACAATTTAAGTCAAATGATACTATTCTGTGATTCTGGAGTGTGTGTGTGTACGTTAAAAATCAGCCGAATCGCCCAAACGATTGTGCTAAAATTTTAAACATGAGTTAACTGAGAACTGCAAACAAAATAATCAAAATCCGTTGAAATTTAAGCGTAGGCCTACAAGAAATAATAAATTGAAAAATAGGCTGAAAATGTGTAGGATTTAATTTAAAGATAGTCATTCAATGTGAAATAACGAGCTAGCAGAAACAACTTACATCTCCGATTTTGGTGAAATTGGCAAATCTACTCTTACTGATATGGAGC